>JAQPPZ010000267.1:4200000-4436339 GCA_028583015.1 Wollemia nobilis
TTTGATGATGTACTAAAAATATCATAGAAGAAATGACATGAACACCTCATTCCATGGAGCAGACCGGTCGTTGTGGCCTTATTCAGGATTGAAGTGAAGCATTTCAATACAATGATGACTAATTTATCCCAAATGGTCTTATGGTAATTTACTCATCTTGTCGGATTGCATGGATCACAAGTCACTGCAACCACCAAGTGTATAGGGTAAATAACTAGATACGAGGCACATTTGAATTTTGGATTATTTGATTTTTTATTATTTTAAAATTATTTGAATTTTTGACAATTATGGACCGATAGATATGCTTTAATGTCCAATCTAAAACTCCTTATGGTGATCAAATGTGTGCATTTAAGGGATTGACCAAAGAACTTGGACGTATTTGGAAGCTTTTGGGATTTGACCAAAAAACTAGGGCATCTTTGGAACATTTTGGGAAATATGATATTAATAATGCCCCAGTTGATGCTTGAAAATATTTTTGTTTTGATTTTATGTTATGGATGCAATTTTGAATGCAATGCCTGGATAACGATTTGATTATGCTATATGGATGCAATGTACTAATGACATGCACTAGCTAGATGATAAATGTATGATTAGTGTAGCACCCTAAAATTGGCGCAGTTAAACCCTTAGTAAAAAGATAAAAAATTGAATTTTCACACCAAAACTGCCCGTTAACTGCTCCCCTCATTTTTCGTGCCATTTTTAGGATTTGTTTTAACCGTTGGACGATATCGTCGTCGATCAGACGAAATCATCCCAGATCAGACGAATTCATCTGGAACAGAACGTCCAGACGATTTCATCTCAAAACTAAATTTTCATAATTAGCTTCTATTTCAATAGCCTCTCCAACTTGTGCAGAAGCGTGTCTATGCAGTTGGTGATCTCCCAAATTAGGATGATCCCCAACCTCCTAATCTCCCCCTAATCCTATATAAATTGGGATTTTCTTAGTTTATCCCCTGGCTCTCCTCCTAACTCTCTCCCTAGTTGATTTTCCCTGCCATTTAGCTTTGTTGTGTTAAGACGTCCTATCCACCATTGTTTGCACTCATAGTTTTAAGGTTTCATTACAGGTTTTCACTATGCTTCATGATGGGTAGTCGTTATATACATCATTAATTCTCAATGAATTTGTCAATCCAGGGTGGTTTCCAAGGCTATTTACGAGAGAAAGTTCAAGCAGGGTTGTAGTTCAGTTCATTTGGAAGCTTCATTAGAAGAAGAAGCCTCTTCTGTCAAATGTAACTGTGTGAAATACCGAGCAAATTCCACTTTTGTTAGTGGTTTATGGTACAACTGTAAAATATGTCCATTCACCACTAATATCCTCCTTAAATCATCAACTAAAGAAAGTTGAACAACTTCATTCTCAAACTCCCCTGGTTCATCCTTGCTGCTCTTAATGTGATCATCATGCCACATTTTCCATTTTTGTTGAGTGAACTCTATTTGGTGAAGTGCTTCCAACCAAAGTTCATCAAATGCATTCAACTGCAAAATTTGTTTTTTTTGTACCTGCAACAACTCAATTCCAACTGCTAAATATGCATAAAATGTTAGTAAAGCATTAGGATGTTGCACCAATATATCAAACAAATTTACTCCCTGGTTTTTAGTCAACCAACTATTGTTGTTCAAAGGTTTTTTGGGTTGTATTTTAGTTTGTTTTGTACCAGGATGATTTGAATTGGTTCTTGGAGAATGATACATAAATAAATTAAGAGAGTAATGATATGGTGGAAAAGAATGAAAAATTTGTATATGTTTACCAAAAATAATTCCTAAAAGAATTAATTTTGATAAATGATAATGAAAAGATGAGAAACAATAATGACATCCATATGGTAAATAAAGAAAATGGTTTTGTACTGGAATGGGTGATAAATTTTCAGAATTATGTTTTTCATCAGTCTGTAGTAATTGTTGAACAATAATTAGTTCATCTTTAAAATATGATTCTTGAACATTTTCAACAAAAACAAACTTTTTGGAGGAATCCAACTCTTCTACATTTTTATTTACAACAATGGAGGCCAAAACTAAAGTATTCTTTTCATTTTCCTTATGTGTTCTAAGAAACCGTGGGCTTTCTGTACAATCATACTTAGGTGTAATAAGTTTACCTGAAATCAAGTTAACTAATTTTCCACCTTTTTGTATGGTTTTAGGATATACTTTTTTTTTCTTGGTTTGCTAAAACACATTTCTTGAACAATCCTATTAATGATTGGTACAACTTGAGGTAAAGGGATTGTAACAGTTAAATGTTCTAATTCCTTTATCAAATCTGATTGTGAAGATGTTATTTTTGATATCTCAGACTGTTCAAAATATGATACTTTATTTGATGAGGTATCTTGTTCTTCTTGACGTTGTTTTAGTGTGGGTTTATTTTCATGTTCATTCTTTTTAACTTCACTTTCTACATTGATAAGTACAATAGGTTCAAGCAGTGGTTCACCTGAACACAACTGAGTTTTAACATAGTCACTAACATTTATTAGGGCTGTATTTTTTTATTCAACCATAGAGACAGGGGTTACCTATTTAACATGATTTGGACTAACCACAGGTTGAGTTGAAAACAGAGATTGTTTTAATATTTGTTGTTGTTGTCCACGATAGAAATTATGGATATAATTAGGCAAAAAATGTGATTTTTGTTTTTGACAATGTTGCTGCCCTTTATACATATTTTGATGTTGTACCCATTGATATCCCTATAATTTTGGCTACAACCATGGTGGATGTTGTTGATTCCATTGTTGTTGCATCCAGCCATGTTGAGACCATGCTTGGGAGTATGCCCATGGTGGTTGACTCCAACATTGTTGAAGTGGACCTGAAGTAGACCATGGCATATACCAAGGATTATTTCCCCAATGTGCATGAAATTGAGAAGCATTCTGATATGGAAATTTATGAAAACTATTCTCTTGTCCTTGTCCTACAAAATTGATTTTTTTCATAGGTTGAGACTGTTTTTCAAAGACACTTTTAAGTTCTGGCAATAAACTACACTGATTATTGGGGTGTCCTAATTGAAAAATGCTACATGTAGTAGGTATAAATATTTTGTTCAAAGGACAATCATGAAGAGAGTGTTGCTTTTTACATTCTGAACAATAGATGGCTGAAGATTCAATAGATTCATTTTTTTCATCTAATGTTCTATCATGTACTAAAATATCAGCCTCTTTCATGCATTCTTTCAAATCATGTTTTTCATTACCAATTATGTGTTTTCTATGTCTTGAATGAGAGTAATTTTTATAGAGTTTAATATTTTCTTGAAATTTAAGTGCATTTGTATCTCCTCTTCCCAAGATATCCAATGCATCCCTAAATTCATCTTGTAGTCCCCTTAAGAATAGGAATTTGCAAATTTTAGGTTCAACACTTCCACATCTCTTATGAACAAAAGAAAATCTATCTAGATAATCTTCTAAGATTACATTTTCCTCTTGTTTCATTGTAAGAATTTCATCATTTTGATTCTTGACATGACAATATTCTTGGTATCTCTCCAAGAATATGTTTTCCATCTCATCCCAAGTTCTAATTGAGTCAGGTGCTAAGGTGATAAACCATCGTAGAGCTAACTCTTTAAGAGTGGAAGGAAATAGTTTGAGCTTTTGATTGTCATTAGTGTAATCATGAGCTTGACATACAATTTTAAACTCAAACAAAAACATATCGGGATCTTCGGATGTAATTCCCTTGAAAATTGGTAATACTGTAGGTGAAATGACCTTCATGGGAGCATTTTGATTAAGATCTAGTTGGATGGGATTTTGAAAAGTTCTAGCAGGTGCACTAGTTGCATTAGGGTGGAGCACATTGTTGGCTCTACCTTGATTCTCTTGTGAGCCTTCCATTGTAGGTTCCCAAAAACAATTATAAATCTTGTCAAATTTTCCCGATTGTATGGATTTGTCAAGAGAAAATGGTGTTGAACTACTTAATTTTCCTCCTTGTAATGATTTCTCAAAGGATCTTGTTGTGCTGGAAGTGGATGATTGGGATTATTTGAAAATTCTAACATTTTTGGAAATAAAAAATTTAGACATTTTTGACATAATTTCAACCTCTTGTGAAATTTTTCTTCTTGTGGTTTCTTGCTTATTTCCTAAATGGACTGAAATACAATTTACCAATAACAATTACTTATACCAATCATTACATTCATATTTTACTCTAAAATTCACAACTTAGCATATTTAATAATTATTGGACTGCTTTTCACCTTCTAACAACATCGTGTTCCCCGAAAACAGTGCCAAAATTATGGGTAGTCATTATACACATCATTAATTCTCAATGAATTTGTCAATCCAGGGTGGTGTCCAAGGCTATTTACGAGAGAAAGTTCAAGCAGGGTTGTAGTTCAGTTCATTTGAAAGCAGTAGGTCTTATTTGTGGAATTGATTGTGTGGGGGTTTTGTGTCACTTCTACCCCTAAATTGCATAAATTGAACTTTAATCTATTTGCAAGAATGAAAACTAATTGCTAATTGCATAAATGAAATCCTAGTTACAGTTGCAAGAATGAAATCTAATTAAATTACAAAATTGAAACTCTAGTTATAGTTGCAGAATTGAAAGTCTATTTAATATTGCAATAATTGAAATGAAGCATAAAAACTAGATCTTGGCAATGCTCTGTAATAGAAGGTCGTCAATCTTCTATGTAGGGTTTTGACAGCAAAAACAAGAATGCAGGGAAATTACAAAAAACTTGTAAATTGCTGGAAATGGAAATTTGCAGTGAATTGTAAAGTTGCTGGGAATGAAAATAATAACAAAATATACCACTAATCATATCACAAAAATATTATGAACAATAATTAAACAACTAAGAATGTTAGCTATGCAAAAGAATGAAAATGACAAGTTCACAACTTATTCTGCTGCAACAAAATAAAAAAAAAACCTGTCTGTCAGTCCTCCTCCTAGGTCTGGAAGTGGCCAACCTCCTTTCTCAAAATAAGGTTTGAATTCTTCTTCAAGTCTTACTCACACTCAGACATAACAAAATAAATGGAATGAAACTGCACTTTTATTGCTTAAGAAACATAATTACAATTCTATTGAAATCTGTTACAGGTCTAAAATCACTATTCTATTATCTCCCTATTTATTTTCTATCTCCTCTATCTAATATATTAGCTCAACCTGGACAGGGGCTATCTTTTATAGATGCCTAAAATCTAATTACAAACAAAAAATATGATGTTCCTGATATCCTGTAGAATTTCCTGGGTTTATCTTAGAAGAGGATCAATTTGATCTTTTCCATAAATGGTGGCTTTGGACGGCAAGGATGGCAAAGTTATATGGAAGATATTTTCTCTTAACTTTCTCAACCTTCTTATCCCATTTTCCATCACCAAAAGTCAGTTAAAAAGTCAAAAAGTGCTTTCTTTTCTCATTTTGAAGAAACTATGTTCATTTCGAAGACACTGTGTTCATTCCGAAGACAATGTGTTCATTTCGAAGACACTGCGTTCATTTCGAATATCTTTAGAATGACCAACTGTGTTGACTCCAAATGGTTTTGGCTGCATTTCTCAAGTGTATTAGACCTCAGGATCAAATTGCAATAGTCTTCATTCTTCCTTGGATGTGAATTCCATGCCTTGCCATTCATTGGTAGCTAGTTGGAATTTATATGGAAAAACCAGTTTTCTGCTACATAGTAATAAGTCTTTGTACTATTTTTTGAATTTAGAGAAACTAATGCTTAATGATCATCAAAATAAGACTAGTGAAGTGCTGATGTCAACCTAAGCATGACAAGATAACATAAAACTATACAAGAACTGTTAAAAATCATAATATAATGTCCTTAACATTTCAATCATGTAAACAGTTAATACACAACATATTAAATCGACTTAACTAGCATATAAGATAATTCACAAGAGTTTTATGCAATTTTAACTATTTAAAATATGTTATAAATGAGGCTTATCCAGGCCTCATCACTTCAGTTGGAGGAAGCTCGAATCGTCATAGCCAATTCCACACGATTTCGGATGATCCTACGTAGATCGATGATGATCTCGTACGATTGGAGGTGATCTCGACTACAGTTTAGATTGGGGGTAATCAGAGCCCTGAGTTTGCATTTCTCATATTCATTCCTTATTTTACTATGCATTAGCTTGATTATTTTCATTCTACATCCTGGAGTTCACCTCATTTAGCATAAATGCATGATAAAGTTAAAATAAGTTATTAAAACAATGCATTTCCTTTAATATACTATCTAGATTTATCAGTTAAGCATTTATACTCTCACTTCTATCATTTTGCATTAGTCTTGCAGTTGCATTTTTGGTTTTTGGTGTTTGTTTCTTTGATTATAGGTTTCTAATGAATTCATCAGATTGACGATGATCTTGTCTAATATCAGACGATTGCCTATGATCTAGGATGATTTTGTACAACTGCAAATGATCCTGTCATATTCGAGATGATATAGACTCCTACAAGCTTCAAAATATTCATCAGACATCCGAAATCAGGTGCATTCTTTCTCATTTAACACATTCCTTGTATTTAGGATTCATTCATGCTTTTTGTATTCATATAAATTGGCATCTTCATATAGAATAGCTTAGATTCATTTTGGCCAACCTAAGAATATGAATGATTGAGTATAAAATGAACACATCAAACCCATTCTCAACCTAGGTGTGGAAACTACCACTCAAAGTTTCCTAGTGAACCCCACCATCCATCAAAAATTCACCCTTATACCCCTCCCTCGAGAGGCGTGACCTTCAAAGGGCCTCTCAATCCGAGGTATTGTCCCATCCTTCTCACATCCCCCTTCCGGGCACGGATCCTATAGCCTAAAGGTAAGGGTGCAAAAAAATTGGGCAATACATTTTGGTGAACCCGATGTGAACTAACATAGGCATCTTTCTGATTCAAAAATATAAAAAAAAACAAATATATATATATATATATGTATACATAAAAAAAAAAAACAACAAAATTATCATTTCAAGTTTGTATGTTTTATATTCAACTCTAAATAGTAGATATTAAATATTACTTTTAGAAGTACTAAAGAAACCATGAGTTTTTACTCAAATCAATATGAGCCCATTAGTAATGTTGGAAAAATTTAGCCAAATACATTTGTTTATTATGACCAACCTCATCCCTATTCAACATCACCTCCATCACACTTTTCTCATTTTTCATCCTTAACCCAATAGGACAAATCCCTTTTCCAATCCTCTTCATAATGATATTATCTATTCTCCCATATATCCATATTATGTCTATCAATCCACATACAATCCTCCTCCACCCTTTCAATATTCTTCTTTCAATACAACACATCCATTTCAACAAGAAAACACTTATTCTTCCAATCCTCCCATGCACTCACATCATACTTCACAATCTTCCTATCATCATTCTACCCATAATAAAGAAAAAAGAGGTAAAAAACCATTAGGTCATTTTATGACTGAATTCCTAAGGCAATTATCAAAAACCTCTCGAAAACCTTCATCACGTAAATTTACAAAGCTCAATCAACCAATGAATATAATTCTCAAGCATTTACTTGATACAAATAGGATTGAACTTCCTTACATAAGGCAACTTGATACTATAGCAGATTGGTTTAAACCTGAGCTACATTGTGAATATCATAGAGATGGACATATGACACAAAATTGTAAAGATTTAAGATGTGCAATTCAAGATTTGATTGATGAGGGTCTTTTTAATATAAAGGAATTATAATTTACAACTGATTATAAATCTTCATTAAACAATCAAACTCCTACATAACAAATACCAATAATCAATCAAGACATGAGGATATCCCAAGAACCCCTATTCAATTATCAACAATAGGAAACCAATCAAATATTGCATGTTAATGTGTCCCATCATGATGATATTACTAATATTGTAACAGAAACTACAAATGAGCAACCTCAAGTTCAATCAACTCAATCTGATATTCAAGATATGGATTCCTCATTTGACCAACCTTCAAAATTATATTTGGCTCTAGAGAATGATCCAAAATGGAATGTATGCATAGAAAGCTCATCTTTACAATCAAAATCTCAATCTGAAATCCACTTTGATAGCCAACAACAAGAGATTAATCCTCAAGCAAATATATTTCTTTTAGAAGTATTACAAAGTTCTCATAAGGAAACTTTGTTCAAGATACCTAGCCAACAATTTGTTCCTCATGATATTTTCCCTAAAAACATAATTAATGGTGTAAGCCCTCTTGAGGTTAACCATATTTCATTCTATGATGAGGATATTCCTTCCTCTACTCCACAAGAAGACTCCTACCTTTACATTACAGGATCTAGTAAAGAAAAACTTGTTAAAACTATCATGGTAGATAATGGCTCCTCTCTTAATTTATGCACTTATCAATTATTCCAAAAACTCAAATTAAAGGAAGAAGATCTTAATGAATCAAATGTTATTATAAAATCTTTTAACAATGAAATTCAAGAAGCTCAAGGTACTATAATTCTTCCCCTTAATATTGGATCCAAGATCTTGGATACTTTGTTTTATGTAGCATATTGCCCTTCACCTTACAACCTACTTCTCAAAAGTCCTTGGATTCATATGATGAGGGTTGTCCCTTCCACTCTTCACCAATGTTTGAAGTTTGAACTTGTAAATAAAATTGTTACCATACATGGTGACCCAACACCATTTAAATAATATTTAACGGTTGAAACATCAAGTTCTATACATTCTCCATTGTCACAATTACCTTCTATCCATCACTTTTCTTCATCCATATATGATCATCCTTGTTTACCAAATAACACCAATGCATATCTTTCACATATGCTCCCTCCATATTATCAAGACTTGGAAGATAGTGATAATAATGAAGAACCTTCTTATCCTTCTGACATTTTATTTTGTAACATGATCTATTTTACACATATAAAATTCAAATCTTTTGCTACATTATTCTACATTATAACAAAGATCTTGTTATCGCTACCTTTTATTCATAACCTTTTGTTCTTACCTTCACCACAACCAAATTATCCTTCAAAACCTCCTTTGATTTTGAAGCAACCTTAGACATGCTATACTCAAATAACCTTGTATAGTGTATATAAATCATCTTGTATATACCACCAATTCCATCATCAAAACAAAAATCAAAAAAATAATAATGCAACTAAAGAACTTAAAGGTAAATTTGAACCTAACTGGCTTGGGCCATATATCATCACTATTAAATTTGGATCGGGAGCATACATATTAGCTACCTTAGATGGTAAATATCTTAAAGAACCTATAAACATTATGCATATTAAGCATTATTACACATAATTCTGATAATTTCATCATTGTATATATTGTACATCTTGTCTCATTTTAGTAAATTCATATAAAAATTTCAAAAACAATCATATTGTGTATCTTCTCAATTCATAAATCAAAATCAAAATATAAAAAACATCAAAATCTTCAAAAAATATATTTTATTTTTGCACCTGTCAATTCTTGAAGTATTGCAGTTATATTTTCGGTTGTTTTGGATAAAGTAGCATTTATTTGGAATCCCGCACTTTCACACTCACATGAATAAATATCTTGATTTTATTTGGTATGATTATTAATCTCTCATATATCAAAGTCCACAGTTCAATTAAATAAAGTTTTGAGCATAGAGAATTGATCTTGTTATTTACTTGAACCAAGTATATATTTTCACATTAAAATAATTTCATTGCAAATTCAATATGATGCTACATAGTAGAAGTGCTTTCTTGAGCAAAAAATTTCTCCTGCTATCCTATCATGCACATGGTCTAGAATCTTTGAGAATTGAAAAAAGGACAAGCTCACCCCTACCCAGAATAAAAATCCCTTGCTCTACAGCCAATCCGAGCAAGTATCCCTAGTATAGAAAGAAAAAGAAAAGTCAATGAAAATGAGAAAAAGAAAAATATATTTTTGTACCATCACAGCAATATTTCAGCATTATCTCAATTCCAAGCAAAAATACAAAAATACAAAAAAAAAAAAAAAAAAAAAGAGAAGAAAAAGCAAAATGCAATAAATCCCTTTCCCTACCCCTTGAAAAGAAAAGAAGGGTGAATGAGCTTGAAACCCTGGAATTCTCAATTATTCAAAAATCGTGAGGTAAGCCCCATAACAGGTGGTTTGTGCCCAACCTGCTTGGCCTTGGGTAACTCCTAGCGTGGTGATATGTCTATTATATTAGCGACCTTATTTTGTACAGACCTATGTCTGCTTATGGATCAGCTAGCTCTTGATGACCCGACTTACATAGTAGTCTGGTACAGTTACATTCATATAAATCATAGTCAACGAACACTTGTTTGGTTAATTCAAATTACTTGTATCAAATTATCTTGCTCAAAATTGGTAAATGAACAATACAATTACACACACATTTGTATTTGAGAGATTTTGTATCATTATGATAAATCAAGGTCGGCAATGAACTCACATATGCACATGAGGGTTCCTTATAAATATACATTTTGTCTTTGAGATAATTTAAAATATTTATGCAAATATTTTGGGAATAATTTCATCTTCTTATTTGAGAACATCTGCTTAGCGTAAAAACAATTAAATACATTTTTTTCCAAAATCCAAAATTTTCTTTCAAAACATGTTCAAAAATCTAGCAATAAAGTCACATTTATATATACTTTCGACTTTCGCAATGATGGTATAGTTCCTAAAACCTAAACTGGAATTTTATGCCTAGCGCAAGTCCTCATCTTATATATTTTCTGTTTATCTCAAAATCAAAAATCAATTATGCAATAAAATTATTTTTGGATTTCGCGATGATGGTATAAGTCTATACCTATAATTCTATGCCTAGCGCAAACCATTGTTCTAATTTTATTTTCCATTCATTTTAATTCATAAAAATATATGGCTTACATCATTATGTTACACAATTGTGCTTTAAAAAGAACGAACACTTTTTTCTATTTCATTTCAATGTCAACATTCAATTTTGCAACGATGGTATAATTCCTAAGGAATTGTTCAAAATTTTATCACACTTAGGAATTTTATGCCTAGCAAAGATCATATTTTTTTATATTTGATGCATAATATTTTCATGAAAATCTAAAAATAAATCATCACCATCATCATTTTTTATCATCACAACACAAAGTCTTAAGACAGTCTCTTAAGCACTCTTTTACTTTTAGCAATATTTCTATACTGGGATTAGCTTGATGACCTAGCGAGCGGCGACTCCATGAAATGGTCATATAACAGCAACAATGTCCTTTGAAATTATTGTTAGAAGTCCCTTTATTTTTCATCAAATCATACCACAACAACCAATTTGTTTACATCAGATTATTTCATTTAAATTTTACAGCATGACATAAAATTATACTATTTCCAACGACATAATTACATGAATAATCAATCAACAATTCAAAATATTAAAGCATCATACAACATATGCACAATTCATATCACAAAAATAATATATATATATCAATAAATATATGTACATCATATCAAAACGGATTGGTATGCCACAATTACAGCTCTAAAGTGAACAGTAAGAATGAATTAGGGTTTTACCCTATTTTTTTTAATTTTATTTAAAAACAACTTTTTTAAAAATTTTCTTTTCTGCGCTTTTACCTCAAATGTTCGATTTGGGTAAAAATATGGAGGGGGCAACATATTAAGCAGTCCTACGATTCGTCCTAGAATTGTCTTCTAAAAAAATAGAATAAATTTTTGCTTTCTCGTAAAGCGTAAAGAACTCGTCTTTAACGCATTTTCTTCAGAAAGTTCGCTAAAGAGGGGGAAAAATGTAGCACCCTAAAATTGGCATAGTTAAAAACTTAGTAAAAAGATAAAAATTTGAATTTTAACCCCGAAATCGCCCGTTAACTGCTCCCCCCATTTTTTGCACCATTTTTAGGAGTTGTTTTGATCGTTGGACGATATCATCGTCGATCAGACGAAATCATCCCAGATCGGACGAATTCGTCTGGAACAGAATGTCTAGACGATTTCATCCCAAAACCAAATTTTCATAATTAGCTTATGTTTCAACAACCTCTCCAACTTGGGCAGAAGCATGTCTGCGTAGTTGGATATTCCTCCATTGGAGATCTCCCAAATTGGGATGATCCCCAACATCCTAATCTCCCCCTAATCCTATATAAACTAGGATTTTATCAGTTTATCCCCCTGGATTTCCTCCTAACTCTCTCCCTAGTTGATTTTTCCTGCCATTTAGCTTTGTTGTGTTAAGACGTCCTATCCACCATTGTTTGCACTTGTAGTTTTAAGTTTTCATTACAGGTTTTCACTGTGCTTCAGTTGGAGGAAGCTCGGATCGTCGCAAGAAATTCCACACGATTTTGAATGATCCTATCACAGATCGGTGACAATCTCGTACAATTGGAGGCAATCTCAACTGCAATTTATATTGGGGGCAATCAGAGCCCTGAGTTTGCATTTCTCATCTTCCTTCCTTATTTTACTATGCATTAGCTTGATTATTTTCATTCTACATCCTGGAGTTCACCTCATTTAGCATAAATGCATGATAAAGTTAAAATAAGTTATTAAAACAATGCATTTCCTTTAATTTGCTATCTAGATTTATCAGTTAAGAATTTATACTCTCACTTATATCATTTTGCATTAGTCTTGCAATTGCATTTTCAATTTTTGGTGTCTATTTTTGTGATTGCAGGTTTCTGACGAATTCGCTTGACGAATTTGTCAGATCGATGACTATCTTGTTTGATCTCAAATGATTACCTATGATCTAGGATGATTCTATACAATTGCATATGATCCTGTCATATTCAGGATGATCTAGACTCCTACAAGCTTCAAAATATTCATCAGACATCCGAAATCAGGTGCATTCTTTCTCATTTAACATATTCCTTGTATTTAGGATCCATTCATGCTTTCTATATTCATATAAATCGACATCTTCATATAGAATAGCTTAGATTCATTTTGGCCAACCTAAAAATATGAATGATTGAGTATAAAATGAACAAATCAAAACCATTCTCAACCTAGGCGTGGAAACTGCCACTCAAAGTTTCCTAGTGAACCCCACCATCCATCAAAAATTCACCCTTATACCCCTCCCCCGAGAGGTGGGACCTTCAAAGGGCCTCTCAGTCCGAGGTATTGTCCCATCCTTCTCACATCCCCCTTCCGAGCACGGATCCTATAGCCTGAAGGTAAGGGTGCAAAAAATTTGGGCGATACAATTAGATACAATGATCTAGATGTGTAGATAGACTACTATGTATGCATATGTGGATGCAATGCTTCTTGTTAAATGTATGTTTAATTTGATATAATTGTATGCATTTAATTTGTGATGTTGTGATATGAATGAATGCAATGTATAAAATGCATTATTTACATGATGATGATCTAATGTAAATGAACCTGTATGCTTTAATCATTAAAAATAAGGAATGAATGCAATATATTTTTAACAATCTAATGGATGACACCACAGATTGTATAAAAATGATGAATGAAAATGATAAGTCTCATCATAATAATTAATAATTTCACACCCATATATGAGATGATTTAATTGTTTCTATTTAGTAATTTTTGAGGTTTTCCATGAAACTCAAACACCCTAGTTGACTTCTCAAAAGTTGTATAATCACTATACCAGAATTTTGAAAGACCAAGCTTTTGCTATGAAAGACCAAGATAATAATTATCCCTATGTGTACAAATGAATATATTAGATGAGGCATAAAATTACCTCATTTCCAGGTGGGATTCATTCAGCCCATTGTTATAATGAGGATCACCAAATGTTCATCATGATCCTAAGTTTGAATGCAGTTAGACTAAACTACTAGGTAATACAGGCTACCTGAAGCTAGCTCATTTGTAAATTGCTTAGACTTACCCCAATTCCAGGCGGGATTCATTCAACCCATTTTTGTATTGGGGATCACTTTATGGTTTCAAGTAGTGACCATTCCAGGGATATAAGATCTTTAGCCCCTTCTTTTCTTCACATTTATTGGGATACTTGCTCATGCATAATGATGATAATCACTGTTTATTTTGCATATGTTTTTTTTTTAGCAAGGGATTTTTCTTTTGAATTGGAATTTTGCTTTGATTTATGTAAAGCAAGGGATTTCTTGGGTAGGGGAGAACTTTTCCCTTTTCCAATGACCACCACTCTAGACCATCACGCATCATAAAATGAGCAAGTAATAAAACCTTTCGCTAAAGGTGACCATGACCACTTTGTAGTGTTTATCTTTCCTTGTCCTAATTAGGATTATTAATGTGTTTGATTAGTTATGGGATTTTGATATATGCTAGGTGCTATCAAAACTAGACCTCATCTACAAAATCAAAGCAAGCTTTCTACAAAATCTGAGAAGATCACTATGTATCGCTAAATGACCAAAAAACCCTAGTATATTCCTTATAACAATAGGAGGGGTTGTGTTGAAAAACACAATTACTCACAAGGGTTATGGAAAATGATGATAATGCATAGATGCATGATTGTAATACAAATATGGTGTCATTTTTAAGATTGCAAACACAACCTATTCTAATGCAAGTGTAATGGATGGGCATGCCTAAATGCAATGCAACTAAATGAATACTTGTGCAAGTGAAAATGCATGATGTAAATATTTTTAAAATTTTGATGTTTTTGCAATGTTTTTGGATTTTATTGCTTTTTTATTTTTAAGGATTTTAATGTTTTCTATTTTTATTTTTTTGATATTATAAGATTTTTTTTTTTTGATTTTATGGAGATAGGTACAATACCTTAGGTACCCCTAGTGTGTGTGCCACTCAATGAAAGTGATGAAAGTGTGATACCTTTATAATCCTCATTTGCTTCATTGATCGTGATGTGGATGATGGGAATGGTGTGACACCTTTAAGACCCCCATGTGCATTGTGTTTGATGCACCATAATTGGCTTGTCTAGGAGGAGTAGTAGAAATTGACCTCCCCTGTTGTGATGTGTAATTTTGTGCAATACCAATATCTTGATGAGATGAAATCAGTGCAGGAGAAATGTTATATGATGCCACAGGTTGCATAGATTGATTCTGATATTCATGTTTCTCAATTACAACACTTATCATTCCCATAAACTCTTGGGGAGGCATATTAATGTGCACCTAATTAGGTTTCTCAACTTGATTGGCAGGTGCTATGTTTTCTTCATGTGCAGGTAAGGTGTCATACAAGACTCCTATCTGAAGTTCTTGCCTCTCGAACATATCTTGTAACAAATATCTAAAGGGATAAAATTTTTGGATGTCATGACACCTTTTTCGATGGTAAACACAATATATATTTTCCCTATGCATATTTAATCTACACCTATTAGGTTTCAAATGATGGATATCTGGAAGATTAATTCTTCGTGTCTCATATAATAGATCAAAGATCGATGCTAATGTATCTGGAAAATTAGTATATTATAATTGTGGCCAACATTGTTGGCCTTGTATCTAATTTTTTTGTGTATGATTTTGGGCTAGAGGAGGCTGAGCTTGATAATTATGCTACACTGGTAGAGGTGGTGTGACCTAGTTTGAGGATTCAGAGATACTCAAAACAACTTGATTGACTAAGGTCACCTTTTGTTGTATGTTACCACCTTTAATATTCTTTTTTTACCATTCTCTTTTGTGGAGTTGAATATCACCCTCCTCTATCTTGATGTCTTCAATGACCTTGGCTTGTGCTAAGGCCTCCTTGAATGTTTGATATTGTTGTATTTGCAAGAGAAGTGAAATTTGTTTGAACAACTTATCATAAACATTTGAATGATCTCTATTATGGGTAGGGTGAAAGTTAATTTTAACATCACTTTCCTCCAATTATTTCCATACGCAATGACTGGATCATCATCAAGTTGACGAAGGCTAGCCAAGTTAGTCAATTTTATTGTTTTCTTGGCATAAGAGGTGAAATATTGCAAGAATAGCTCGACAAATTGCTCAAATTTTTTATGCTATGATGTGGTAGATGATGATACCATTCCAAAGCATCCATCACTAATGTTGTAAGAAATATTCTCAACATCAAGGGGTCATGGTATTGAAAATGGAAACACATGTTGATGAATATTGTCACGTGCTCTTGTGCGTCTTTGTCATATTTGAATTTTTCAAGTTGCAACATCTTGAAATTTGATGGATACATTGGTGATGACACTAATGGATGCAGAGGTTTATTTATAAGCTACTTTAGTATAGGTTTTTGATAAACCGACCTTTTATTTTATTTTTTTAATGAATTTATTTGATCAACTAGCACTTTGAATGGCCCTGATGAAATGATATGATCTTCATATTGTCACCCTTTATTAGGCAAAGGAGATTTATTTTGATGTTTAGGTGGACAATAAGTATAATCATTAGGTAAGCAGGGTAAGAATCCACTTATTGATATTCCCATTGGGACTCTTTATATTATTCCTCATCGTATTGGTCCTGATACTATTAAGGAGTATGACATTCTTGATGATAACCAGATAATGGCCTATGATGTTGAACATGATTTTTGCATGGCCAAGGGGGCAGATTTTGAGATTGCATTGGATGCCTTATACGTTGTTGCATCCTTTGGGTGCTAGGTGTAAGCACCACTTCACACAATGCATTTTAAACTCTCTCTTGTTGTATCTTTTGTTGTTCTTGTATCTTTTGTTGATGACCAAGGACAAGCACACCCAGTAATAAAGGAAAGTAACTAATGCATAGGATCTACGCTGCAACTAGAAATTAGAAAATTGAGGGGTAATTCACCCCGTTAATCATAAAATGCAAGATTTTGATAAGTAGATATCTTAATAGATAGTGGAGCCACTAATAGTTTAATTTCTTGTAATTTATCCAAAGATATACCGAAAAGGCTAGGGTATTAGGCTCATGGATGGATGGTTGAGTATAAATCTGGATAGAACTACTCCGTAAACCAATGTTTCCCAATGATGTAAATTACTTTAGATAATGGAACCATGGAAGGTTGCTTGTACATGGCCCCATTTCACACCTTTAATGTGATTCTAGGAATGGATTGACTATAGGCCCATCAAGCCGTAATCAATTTTTGAGATAGATGAATTGAGTATTCTGAGGGAAATAAAGAGAGGCTACAAATTTTAGCAAGCAGGGGGTATTCAAACCCTAGATGTTGTCAGTTATGCAGTTAAAAAAAACCCTCAGGAAAGTAGGGATTATTTATGTAATAAATATGAACAAAGTTGAAAAATATCATAAGGAAGGTGTGGTTGAGACACACCTAATTTTACAAGAATTCTAGTATGTATTTCCAAAGGATTTACCAGGGCTCCCTCCTGTGTGAGAATTTGTTTTCACTATCGATCTTATACCAGGAGTAGAACCTATCCACCAATATTTGTATAGTATGTCACCTATTGAGATGTAGGATTTAAAGGTACAAATACAAGAATTATTGGAAAAGGGGTTGATAAAACGAAGTGTGTCACCATGGGGTGCACCCATTTTATTTGTGAAAATAAGGATGGATCTCTAAGATTGTGTATTGACTATAGGATGCTGAATAAAGCTACAATAAATAAGTGGTACCCCTTGCCTAGGATCGAATATTTATTCAACAAACTAAGATATGCCATTGTATTG
Organism: Wollemia nobilis; assembly: GCA_028583015.1. NCBI lineage: Eukaryota > Viridiplantae > Streptophyta > Pinopsida > Araucariales > Araucariaceae > Wollemia > Wollemia nobilis. Next base: position 4,217,724 of record JAQPPZ010000267.1, read on the forward strand.
ACCAAGATAGACTTAAGGTCAGGGTATCACCAGATGAGGATTCATGAGGAAGACCCTCACAAAATGGCATTTAAGATAAGGTATGGGCATTATGAGTTCACCATCCTACATTTTGAGCTGACTAATTCTCCCGTTGCCTTCAGAAGGCATCTAGACTAGTTTATCATTGTATTTCTTGATGACATCCTAATATACTCTCGAAACAAAGAATAGCATGATAAACATCTCAAGATCATTTTGGAGTTGCTAAAGTAAAATCAACTCTATAAGAATCTAGGCAAGAGCGATTTCTATGTTTCAAAGGTGCACTATTTGTTAGAATATATTTCAATATTTCTTTTTCCCTTTAATTAATTTGATCCTAATGATCTTATATTGTTAGAATTGATTAATTTAGGCTAGTTTTATTTGTTACAACTGTGCCTATATTGGTCTCGGGTGGTTCCACAACCTTCGGACTAATCCTGGTCCTATTGTATTATTTATACTTCATCAAATAATTGAGATCTAGTTCCACTTCTCACATGGTATCAGAGCACTCCACCACTCTCTCTGCCACTCTCATTTTTAAATGATCTTGTAGTAGCATTGAGAGCGAAGCTCTAGAGGCAGAGTTTGTTTGGGGGCAAAGCTGTGAAGAGGCAAATTATTTTTTTTAAGGTGGGGGGAAATTTTTGAGGATAACTTAGGCTTATCTGTCGATTTCTGGCCCTGGCTACGTCGGCTGGTGGACCGATTGTTGGCACCGAAGTCAGGTGGCTGGCCGAAGGTCGATCACCATCCGACTGGTCTGGACTGGCTGGTGGTCGCGGTCGATTGACGGTAGCCGAAGTGTGGCTTATCTTAGGCTTATCTGGTTGCCTCTTGTAATATTTTGAATTTTTTTCATCACCTACGTGCCACCTTGCTGTCGCCGCATATCGCCAACCAAGCTCTGCCCAAGCTGAGCCAAGCTTTGCCCGAGCCGAGGTGACCAAGCATTCGTGCGATCCTTATTTGGGTTGTGGCTACAGTATAAGGGAGAGGGCACCGAGATCTAGTCTCGGATCAACCCACTGGATCACTAGTTATGAGTCGAGTGGTAAGGGCTCTGGGAGCCCTGAGGTCACGGGTTCAAACCTCGTCGACCCCCCCTACATTAAGGTATTAATTTTTTTGTTTTTTTCAAAGTTTTTTTTAATATTTTTTTTTAAGGTTAAAATTATATAATTTTACATTATTTTACTATAGTTTAAAGTTATTTTTTACCAAATAATTTTTTACTATACAAGATAATTTTTTTTTTTTAACTTCAGTTATAAAAAAAAAAAAAAATGTTTTGAACGGACAATTTTTTTTTTTTTTTAAAAGGGGGAGTATTTTTTTCAAAAATCAAAGGGGGATAGAGAGTAATTTTTTTGAAAAAAAAAAAGCAAATTTTGGCATTATTGTAAAGGTGCATTTTCGGCTGTGCCAGACACCTAGTGGTTTATTTTTGTGGGCACTTTTATGTTATATGTTGCATTCTTTTCTTGCTTTGCACTACATCATTAAAATTTAAAATCAAATTGACTCCCTAAGTCCCCGAATTAATTAAAACCCATTCGTGCAATTTATTGCACTACAACATTTGGTATTTGTGATACCTCTGGCCAACACTTACAGGTAAAGTTGTCGTGATTGCGCTACTATATTTACCGCCTAATATAGCTGCCAAAATGACGTCTAAGCTTGTTCTCTATTAATCGTCGGGGAGAGATAAGTTTGTCATTTTGCTATTTTTTACTCCATCCACTACCCCAATCACTCTCGTGTTTAGGCTTAAATCCAGATGAAAGTTTAGATATCCAAAGTTTTTAGGGGAAGTTACGCCCCACACATGAGGATTGAAGGCCTTCTAAGGTCGGTGCCATCAACAAGGTGATTCCCTTTTAGTACCGCCTAAGTACCACGTATCGTATAATCATTAAAATTACCTACAGTCTCCCTCACGTAAGGGTGGGTAATTTTTTTGGTTTTTCAAAATACCTATGGTCTCCCTCACGTAAGGGTAGGTATTTTTTACGGTATAATGGCCTAGCATTAAGGTATATCAAATGGGGGGGCCGTTTGGTGTTATAAGGAAATTTCACAATGTCTACAAAACTAATGACTGATACTCATCAATTATTGAAAGGTCCAAACATTACACCATGGAAAAGAAAAATGAAGGTAATCCTAGAGATCGATGATCTTTGGGATATTGTGTCTGGAACAATAGTAAGGTCTTCATCTTCAGCTGGAGCCACAACTCTAACTGCTAATCAGAAAGACTTTGAAAAGAAATATAGCAAAGCAAAAGTGCTCATTTTTCTTGTTGTTTCTGATGAAGTTCAACCTCATATTGCTGACTGTCAAAATAGTAAAGCGGCATGGGATGCCCTTAAAACTATATATGAAGTAAAGAATGATTCCACCATTCTATTTCTTCAATCTCAATTACACAACCTAAGCATGAAACAAGGAGAGACAGTTGCACTCTTTCTTTGTAGAGTATCTGAGTTGAAAGGAAAATTGAATTCCTTGGCAACACCAGTTGATGATAAGCTCCTTACATCAGTGGTAATGATAGCATTACCTGATTCTTTTAGAGTGTTGATCACCTCAATTCATGTATCACAGAGACAAGTTACCTTTGTTGAGTTGGTAAATTTGCTTCAAGAGGAGGCACACCAACTACAATGAGATGATTCTTCTAACACTGCCCTCTACATAAACAGGAAGGACCAGAACAAGAAGAAGGGTAATTTTCATAAGGGAGGGAGTTCTCAAAAGGATTCAAAAGGGAAACAAAATAAACAAACTCAACAGACTCAGAGATATTGCAAGATCTGTGACAAGGAAGGTCATGATACAAACAGGTGTTGGCATAAGAATAAACAACCAAAATAGAAAGGCCAGAACAAACCACAAAAGAACAAGCAATATAAAGTGAATGTTGTTGTTGAGGAATCTGACATAGATTTTGAGTGAGCACATAATGTGCTCATGACTACCACAGTATCCAAATAGACGGATCCTATTTGTCAATTCTGGAGCCAGTAAGCACATGATTGGTGATAAATCATGGTTTGAGTCTTTTGAGGCCAAAGAGGGCAAACCTATCACTATTTTCGATGATAAAACCTATAAGGTTTAGGGAGAATGTATAGTTTATGTTACTCTTCCTGATGGCAAGTTCCAAATTGAGAAGGTTCTCTATGTTCTAGGATTGGCGAACAACTTGTTGTCAGTCACACAAATTTTGGACAAGGATATGGTTGTAAACTTTAGTGTTGAGGGGGGAAATAAGTGTTGTTCTATTTCCAGGAGGGGTAAGAACATTGCAACCGCTTCATATAAGCATGGATTATTTTCCCTAAATGTTATCTCTACTCTAGATGTAGCCATGACTGTCTCTACAAAGGAGGTAACTTCCCTATGGCACAAGAGATATGGACATATGAGTTCTGGTTACTTACTTGAGTTAAGTAAGTATGAGATGGTAAAGGGTCTTCCTTCCCTTTCTACCACATTGCCAGTTTTCTCTGAATGCTTGGTAGGAAAGCAACATAGATTACCTTTCGAGAGGAGCTCTACAAGAGCAAATAAACCTCTGGAGTTGGTTCACACAGATCTGTGCAGTCCTTTAACACCCAACAGTTGTGGGGGTAAGAGGTATTTTTAGTTATTCATGGATGATTACTCACAAAATATGTGGGTATTCTTTCTTCAACTAAAATCTAAAGCATTTGGCTTCTTTCAGCAATTCAAGAAATCTATTGAAAAGGAGTTAGGGACTTCTATAAAGACCCTCCGCTCAGATCGAGGGGGGGAGTTCACATCTAAAGAATTTTTTGCATTCTTGACTGAAAATGGGATCACACGACACTACTACTTATAATCCTTATAAAAATGGAGTTTTTGAAAGGAGAAAGCATTCCATCATGTAAATGGTTCGTTGCATGCTCATAGGAGCTATAATTGGGCAACAATATTGAGCAAAAGCTGTCACCATAATAGTATATCTATTGAATAGGGCACCCACTAAGGCCCTACAAGGAATGAATCCACATGAAGCATGGAATGGCAAGAAACCCTCCATCTCTCATCTATGCATTTTTGGTTGTAAAGCATTCATGCACATACCAAAAGAAAAGAGGAAGAAGCTAGATGATAAAACATTGAAGTGCATTCTTCTTGGGTATGATGAGCACTCTAAGGGTTATCTATTGATTGATCCCTTAACCAAGAATATTCACATCAGTAGAGATGTAGTTTTTTATGAGGCTTTCACATCAAAAAACACATCAGATGTATACCTAGACCTTGTGGAATCTAAGGTTGAGAAGTATCCTTCATAAAAGGTTGGAGGTTTCATCACCACAAAAGAAGAATCCAAAGTGGTATACAAATACAATCAGAGACTCTAAGCTATCCAATCCACCAGATTTGACTTTGGATAGGCCTCATACTCGTAGCATGGTTCGATAGGAGAAACCTACAGTAGAGATTACTGGGGTTGATGATCTTTATCAATCTTTTGAGGAACATTCTGTATATCCAGAGAGAGATACATAAGATACGGATATTGTATCGCTCCAAATTTTTCACACCCTTACCTTCAGGCTATAATATCTGTGCCTGGAATGGGGATGTGAAAAGGATGGGACAATACCTCGAACTGAGAGGCCTTTGGAAGGTCCCGCCTCTCGGGGGAGGTGTATTAAGGTGATTTTTCGATGGATGGTGGGTTCACCAAGAAACTTTTGAATGGCAATTTCCACGCCTAGGTTGGGAATGTGTTTGATGTGTTCAATTTTATCTTTAATCATTCAAATCCTAGGTTTGGCCAAATGAATCTAAACTATTCTATATGAAATGCAGATTTAAATGAATACAGAAAACATATTTGAACAAAAAATATAGAAAATATAGTAAATTAAGAAGTCATACCTGATCCGGATGTCTGATGGAGGTTTTGATTTTTGAAGCATTTAGGATCACCTCTGATCTGACAGGATCATCTGCGATCAGACAATATCATCTGAGATCTAACGAATTCATCAGACGAATTCATCAGAGACCTGCAATCAGAGAAATAGATACAAAACATAGAAAATGCAGCAATGCTAACAGAGGAAAATGATGTGAAATGATAATAATGATGTTAATAAGATAATCCCAAATAAAAATGCAAATAAATTATCATGCTTTAATAGCTAATCATGAATTTATTATGTATTTAAGCTACATGGGTGAACTCCAAAATGCAGAATAGTAATAAGTTTAACTAATACAAAGCATAACAATAGATAAATGGAGAAAGAATGCAAACTCAGGGCAATGATTGCCCCCAACGTTGACTGCAGTCGAAATCGTCTCGAATTGGTGTGAAATCGTCTCAAATTGGACAGGATCGTCCATGATGATCTGAGCTTGCTCCGGCTAAAAAACAATAAAGTTCCTGCAAATAAACTTGGACAAATATGAAGGCAAATGGTGATTTAAGATATTCTAATGCATGTAAAACTTGTGTTACAGGAAAATTCAGCCAGGGGAATGTCAAGGGGAGGGCCTAAGATTAAATAGGCATAAGAAGGAGGTTGGGAGGTTGGAGATCATCCCAATCTGGGAGATCTCCAATGGGGAAGGTCTCTAATGGTGCAGACACGCTTTTGCCTTGGTTAGAGATGTCGTTGAAATAGAAACTAATTATGAAAAATTAGTTTTGGGACGAAATCGTCTGGACGTCCTAGTTCAGACGAAATCGTTCGATCAGAGGCGATATCATCTGATCAGCGATGATATCATCCAACGGTCACAACAAATCCTAAAAATGGTGTGGAAAACAAGGAAAGCGGTTAAAAGGCGGTTCGGGGTTGAAAATTTGAATTTGAATTATTACTAAGGTAATTTTAATTATTGCTAAGGTTTATTGTGCCAATTTTAGGGTGCTACATTTTGCCCCCTCTTTAGCGAATTTTTTGAAGAAAATGCGTTAAATATGAGTTCTTCTCGATCTACGAGAAAGCAAAAATTATTCCCATTTTTAGGCGATGATTCTAGGTCGAATCTTACGACAACTTACTATGGTGCCCCTCCGTGTTTTTACCCAAATTGAACGTTTGAGGTAAAAACGTGAAAAAGCTAAATTTTAAAATGTTGTTTAAGTGTTTTTGAATAAAATTAAGAAAAATAAGGTAAAACCCTAATTCATTGTTACTGTTCATTTTTACTGATTTCTAGAGCTCTGCAGACAAGATGGTCAAGACAGCGCACAGATCGACAGAGGTCCGACGCGGGCTACGGGTAAGGGTATAAACTTAGTTTAGAGTGCTTTAATTTTGAATTTCATGCTTTTTAGATCAATTTTGACTGATTTTTTATCATCACGGCCGTTTTTGGGCCGTCGACGTCATCGGGACGAAATCGTCTCAATTTCACCGAAATCGTCTCGATATCGTCGATTTTGTCCAAGGGCGAAATCGGCGGTATGGGGACGATTTCGTCCAATAAGGGATAATTCCCTCATGAGAAATCGGAGATGAAATTGCTCAAATTTGGGACGATATCGTCCAATAGTGGACGATATCATCATTTGTGTGAAAGTGAACTTATTTTACTTGCATTTTTTTATTAATGATTTATTAATGATTTTTATTGTTTTGTTGTTTATGTTGCAGAGAGGATTATTAAAGAGCTAGGAATGGAAGTACGACAGACTAAGGGATGACTTGGCTGTTCTATCTCAGGTAGAGTGAGATCAGTTGGCACAAGTCAGCTTGCAGCACGTGGTAGATATGCCACAATTGTCTACAGACATGGGGCTATTGATAGCCCTAGTAGAGAGGTGGTATCCAGGTTCTTGTTTTCGATTACTAACAGGGGATATGACTTCCACACTTAAGGATGTATGGAGGATTTTTAGGATCCCCATACAAGGACGACTAATCATTCCCGCAACAAATCAGAGCCACACGATGATGCAACTATGCAGAGATCTGAGCTTCACCCTGGAGAAGGGCGGAGTGAACATCGAGTCACTACGCCAGATGCCTGGGGCATATAGGCTAACACAAGTTTTGGTTGGGGTGGTAGGTGGTCTGCTACTATGCCATCAGAGTGGATGCAGGCTACCATGGTTTCTGACAGATGTGGTCTACGACATGAGAGACCACGAATACAGGTTTGCTTGGGGGAGCTTTGTTCTATGCCGATTGTATAAGATCCTACATGGGGTCGTATACAAGGACAAACATTGTATAGTCATGACATCACTACTACAGGTTTGGTACTGGGAGCACATCACAGTGTGGAGGTCGAAAGGGCTCCCACTGACAGATATTGACGAGGAGAGGCCCTGATTTTTCTACTGGTGGCTTCAAAGAGGATCACAGCGATGGATAGATCTGCCAATGTCTCGAAGACTACTTGATGACCTTGTCTCCGACCAGATCACTTGGAGGCATTGGAGAGATCATCCAGGGTGGGAGGATGACGAACAAGAGTTGGCTTGCATTAGGCAAACCTGCTAGCTGAGTATGGAGAGGGGAGAGGTGGAGCTCCATCGGTACGACCAATTTTTGAGGTAGTTTGGTCTACAATAGGGGATCCCATCTCTCAGAGACTGAGTTTTCTTAAACTGTTCAGGATAACACTATAGTTAGCGAGGCTCCAGATATGCAGCGCTTATGGAGTCAGGATACGGATGATGCCCCCATTAAGCTAGTGGATAGGGACGATGCAAGGGTTGCAAATGGCTATGATGCCTGGTATGCAGGCATCCACCCTCCTTGAATGATGAGGGCTCAGGGTCTGATTCACGTAGTTGTGCATCGGATGGGGAGGCGACGCCAAGCGGCCATTGCGGTAGCACAGGGTCATGACGGGAGAGAGTAGAGGAGACCACAAGCTCAGCAGATGCCACGACAGTGGGAGAGGAGGGAGGAGAGACCCCCTTCTCCATAGAGAGAGACCACCATCACCTGATAAGTACAAGGGTGTTGACACAGGGGAGAGCAGCGAGATAGCAACTCTCCGAGCTAAGGTTGCCCGCCTTCGGGCTTAGGTGCAGACATTGCAGGATGAGGCTACACGGCTTAGATATTGGGGCGAAGGAGCGAGCACTTGATATTTAGCATGAGCTATTGCCCAGATTACATTCTATCAGGCTCTATATTACCAATTAGGGCCAACAGAGCAGAGGGTGCCATTACCAGCTCATATTGTAGAGCCTGTCGTGATGGAGTCATCTAGAACATCATCACGATCGATGTCCAGGACTCATGGCACCACATGGACTATGATGGGGCCACCTCCTCCACCTCATGACAGGAGAGGAGATGAGGCTAAGAGCTCGAGAGGTTCTCGAGGCTAGCTGCTATAGACTAGACTACAGAGATTGATATATTGTTTATGATTTTTGATGGAGGATTGAGTATGCCGAGGTACAGATTGTGGCATACCGATCCAGTTTTGAGATGATGTATATATTATTGATATATATATATATATATATGAGATATTTGTGATCATATGACTTGTATTATGTGTTTGTTATGATGCTTTAATGTTTTGGTGTGATTGATTTGATGATTCATGTAATTATGTCGTTGGAAAATATTATGGTTTAAATGCCATGTTTTTAAGATTTAAATAAAATAATCTGATGTAAACAAATTGGTTGTTTGTGATGTGATTTGATAAAAAGAGACTTCTAACAATAATTTCAAAGGACATTGTCGCTGTTATAGACCATTTCATGGATTCGTCGCTCACTCGGTCATCAAGATAATCCTAGTATAGAAATATTGTTAAAAAGGAAAAGAGTGCTTAAGAAACTATCTTAAGACTTTGTTGTGATGATGCAAATGATGATGATGATGGTGATTTGTTTTCAGATTGTCATAAAAATAGTATGCATAAAATATTTTGAAATGATTTTTGGTAGGCATAAATTCCTAAGTGTGATAAAATTTTGAATAATTCCTTAGGAATTATACCATCATTGCAAAATTAAAGTTTGACATAATGACATGAAATAGAATAAGTGTTCGTTTGTTTGTAAAGCATAGTTGTGTAACATAATGATTTAAGTCATATGGTTTTTATGATTTGGAATAAATGGGAAAATAAAATTAAAACAATTGATTTGTGCTAGGCATAGAATATTTAGGTATAGACTTATACCATCATCGTGAAATCCAAAGAAGAAAATAATAGTTTTATTGCATGGTTGATTTTTAATTTTTGAAAATAAATAGAAAATATGAATATGAGGACTTGCGCTAGGCATAAAATTCCAATTGTGGTTTTGGAATTATACCATCATCGCAAAAGTCAAAAGTTATATATAACTGTAACTTTATTGCATGTTTTTGAAAATGATTTTGATTTTTTTGGTAATGCATGTGGTTGTCTTTATACTAAACAATTGTTCTCAGAGAAGAAAATGAAATTATTCTAGACAATTTGCAAAAATATTTCAAGGTATCTTAAAGACAAAAGTTAGATTTATAAGGAATCCCATGTGCGTATGTGAGTTCATTTCTGATCTTGATTTATCATAATGATACACAAAATCTCTCAAATACAAATGTGTGTGTGATTGTAGTATTCATTTACCAGGTTTGAGCAAGATACTATGATATAAGTGATTTAAATTAACCAAATAAGTGTTCATTAACCATGATTTAGATGCATATAACCATACCAGACTACTATGTAGGTCGGGTTATCAAGAGCTAGCTAATCCATAAGCAAACATAGGTCTATACAAAAGAAGGTCGCTAATGTGACAGACATATCGCCACGCTAGGAGTTACCCAAGGCCAAGCGGGTTGGGCACAAACCACCTGTTATGGGGCTTACCTCACAGTTTTCGAATAATTGAGAATTCCAGGGATTCAAGCTCATCAAACCTTCTTTTATTTTCAAGGGGTAGGGAAAGGATTTTATTGCATTTGCTTTTGCTCATTTTGCTTTCATTGCTTCTTCTCTTTTGTATTTTTCTTTTTTCGTATCTTTTGCTTTGATATTTGAGATAATGCTGAAAGATTGCTGTGATGAAAAATAACCTTTTCTCTTTTTCTTGAATTTTTTTTGTTTTTCCTATTCTAGGGATACTTGCTCGGATTAGCTGTAGAGCAAGGGATTTTTATTCCGGGTAGGGGTGAGCTTGTCCTTTTGTCAATTCTCAAATATTCTAGACCATGTGCATGATAGGATAGCAAGGGAAACTTTTCGCTCAAGAAACCACTTCTACTATGTAGCATAGCATGGACATTACAAATATAATCATTTTATTGTGAAAAGATATGCTTGATTTAAGTAAATAACAAGATCAATTTTCTGTGCTCAAACTTTATTTAATTGAATTTTGTGGACTTTGATATAAGAGAGATTAGTAATCATGCAAAATAAATCAATATATTTATTCATGTGAATGTGAAAGTGTGGGATTCCAAATAAATGCTAATTTATCCAAAATAATTGGAAATATAACTGCAATACTGCACAAATTAAGAGGTACAAAAATAAAATATGTTTTTGAAGATTTTGATGATTTTGAATGTTTTTGGTGTTTTTATGTTTTTAAGTTTATAAATTGAAAGAAATACAAGATAGTGGTTTTTTGAAATATGTTAAACAAATATATACAAGGATGAAATGACCAAATTTATGCATAGTAACGTTTAAGATGCATAATATTCATAGGTTCTTTAAGTTATTTACCATCTAAGGTAGATAATTTGTATGCTCCCGATTCAAATTTAGCAGTGATAATATATGGTCCAAGCCATTTGGGCTCAAATTTACCTTTAAGGTCTTTAGTTGCATTAGTATTTTTTTATTTTCTTTTAAAACAAGATCGTCGACCTCAAAGGATCGATGATGAACTTTCTTAGCATATGATCTTTTAATCTTGTCTTAGTAGGCACGAAGATGCTCCAAAGCATTGATGCGCTTTTCATCGAGGAGTTCCAGCTGACTCAGTCTGCCAACTCGATATTCACCTCCTACTTTGATATCTTGAAGTAGTAGAGCCAAATAAGGAACTTCTAATTCAAAGGAAAAAATGGCTTCAGCGCCATAAACCAAAACAAAAGGTGAAGTACCTGTGGGAGTACAAACACTAGTGCGATATGCCCACAAAGCTGGATATAATTGAATGTGCCAGTCCTGACCAGATTTATTGACCAATATTTTGAGGATTTAATGTTTTATTAGATGCTTCTGCTTGGCCATTACCCTGAGGATAATAGGGAGTGGACCAACGATGTTGAATATTATATTTTTGACATAGTTTCTTAACATCTTTATTTTTAAAACAAGTTCCATTGTTTGAGATGAGATTTACAGGAATTTCGAAGCTAAAAATTATTTGATTAAAATTAAATTTAGAGACTTGAGTTCCAGTGTAGGAAGCTAAAGGCATAGCTTCAACCCACTTCATGAAATACTCAGTGGCGGTAATGATGAATTTGTGTCCATCAGATGACACAGGATTGATTTTTCCAATAATGTCTAAGCCGCATTTTGAAAAGGGCTAAGGAGATGAAATAGCCTTTAGGTCTTGCGTAGGGGCATGGACAAGGTCAGCATGTTTCTGGCACTTGTCGCAATGGCACACATAATCATGTGCATCATTCTTCATGGTAGGCCAAAAGTATCCTATCCTAAGGAGATTTTTAGCAATGACACTACCACTGAAGTGTCCTCCACAAGATCCATCATGGGCTTCACTCAAAGCTGATATGGATTCTTCTAAATTCAAACATCTCAATAGGATACCTTCAAAAGATCTCCTATATAAATTATTTCCAATTATTACAAATTTACTTGCTCGTCTACGTAATAACCGATGCTGGTTTCTATTGGAATTGGCAGGGAAAGTCCCATTGTGAAGAAAATCAAATATATCTGTATACCAAGGTTCAGGAGTAGTTTCATTGATTAGAAACACATCCAAATGTTCTAAGCATGACTTATTTGAAGCGGGTTCCTGGAGTCGACGAATAATGATGGTGGCATATTCGTCATCTAACTCCAAGGGCAAAAGAGATGTAGCTACGGCCATAGTGTTAGCCGCACAATTGCTAGTTTGAGGAATAGCTTCCAAGGTAACTTGATCAAATAGAGATATTAATTATAAAACATATGCTTTATATGGACGTAATTTATCATCTCTATTTTTATAAACTTCATTAATTTGGTTTATAACAAGTTGAGAATCACCAAAAACTAGCAGATGTTTAATTTTTAGCGCCAAGGCAGCTCGTAATCCAAGGATTAGAGCTTCATATTCAGTAGTATTATTGGTGCAAGCAAATGTTAATTTAAAGGACAAATGTATAATGTGTTTTTGTGGAGATATTAAAATAATACCTGCACCAGCCCCACTCATGCATCGAGCTCCATCAAAGTATAAGGACCATTGTTCAACATGGTCTGCCTCTAATTGAGGGCATTCATCAGGAAACTCAATGATAAGGGGATGGGTAGACTCTAAGGGTGTAGCAGCTAATTGATCTGCTATAATTTGACCCTTAACAAAATTTTATCCTATAAACGTGAGTTCAAACTCGCTTAGAGCAAGAACCCACTTTGCTGTGCGACCCGATAAATAAGGTCGACTCATGAGATACCACAAGGGATCATTTTTAGCAATGAAATGTTTTCTGACTGAGCATATAATGGCGTAATTTTTGCGTAGAAAATATGACTGCTAGACATAGTTTTTCTAATGCTGTGTAGCGGGTTTCATAACTAATTAAAGTTTGGCTAATATAATAATTAGCACGTTCTCTTTTCTTATCATCAAGTTGAGCTAACATAGCTCCTAAAGCAAAATCAAGCTAAAATATATAGGATAAATGGGCGATCAGGTCTAGGCGGTGAAAGCACAGGTGGGTTAAGGAGGTATTTTTTGAGAAGTTCAAAAGCTTCCTTACACTCGTCATCCCAATTAAAATGGACATCTTTCTTAAGAAGCTTAATAAAAGGACCGGTTTTGTCCGCCAGCTTATCGATGAAACGATGGATAGCTTGAAGCTTACCATGTAAACTTTGTAACTCAGAGATATTGGTAGGTGCGGGCATATCAGTGATAGCCGCAATCTTGAGAGGGTCAATTTCAATGCCATGTAAAGAAACTATAACCCCTAAGAGTTTACCGGACTTAACTCCGAATATGCATTTAGCAAGATTTAATTGGATAAGATATTCCCTTAACCGATCAAACACTGTCCCTAAATCTTTTAAGTGATCATCTTATTTGATGGAACAAGCTATGATATCATCTACGTAATCATGTAGGATATCATGCATCATGTCATGAAAAATATAAGTCATAGCTCGTTGATAGGTTGCACCTGTGTTCTTTAAGCCAAATGGCATCACTTTTCAACAAAAGGTTCCCCAAGGGGTAATAAAAGCTATTTTGGCCTGATCTTCAGGAGCTATCCTGATCTGATTATAACCAAAGAATCCATCCATTAGGGACATCATTCTGCTTCTAGTGGTAAAGTCAATGACTTGATCCATGTTTAGAAGAGGAAAATCATCTTTAGGGCATGCAACGTTAATATCTCTAAAGTCTGTGCAAACCCTAACTTTGGTAGCTTCTTTCTTGGTGACTGGAACTACATTCGAGATCCATTCAAAGATAATCAATAGCTTGTATAAAAACAAAATTTAAGAGTTTTTCTAACTCCCCTTTGACTAGCAAGGCCACTTTGGGATGCATTTTTCTAAGTTTCTGTTTAACAGGTTTAGCATCCGGATGGACGACTAGGTGATGCATGACTACAAAAGGGTCTAAACCTAGCATATCTTCATATGTCCAAGTGAAGACATCTTCATATTCTTTAAGGAATGTAATGTATTTTTCTTGTTTTTCTTAACTTAATTCTGATCCAATATTGATTATGTTGGGATTATCTTCAGTTCCAATGTTAACTTTAATGACATTTTCTACTTCCATGTGTAAATATCTTTCAAAATTAGGTGGGGCGGGTGAAACGCCCAATTCTTGTAATTCTTTTAAAGTTAACTTGGATAATTCATCTTGAGGAGTCATGGCCTCAAGTTGGGCTATAGTAGGTATAGAACCATCAAAATAAAAACCATTGTGTAACATCTCTTCAACAGAGACATCATGGAAAATATCTCCTTCCAACTCATCATCGGATTCAGCAATCATTTTAGGATAAGCTATGGACAACATATTGCATGTAAATGGCTGATTTTTTAGAGGTAAATCATCACGCCCATCTAAATAATCATGATAACATATGAGTTGATCATCATCTTCAAAAGGGAATGGTTGACCCTTACTAGGAAATAGGCCCACACCACATTGGGTGGGCCATGGTTCTACCTCAAAAGGTTCGTTCATACCATTTTGGAAAGGTCCCAAGCCTTTCCCTTTATATCCCATTTTAAGCATTATAGGTTTAGCTTTAATATACTCATTAGTAAAATAACATCGAGCATATCCCTCATGATGAGTTTTGATATTCCTAGGTATTCTTCCCCAGTCATATCCCTTATAAATGAAGGCACAACTCCCGACTTGGTAAGTACTTCCCATAGGTTGTGGGAGGCCCAAAGTACGAGGAGATGGCAACAAATTACTTAAGATAATGGAATTTTGCATAGAAGCATTTGTTTTTTTTTATATAAGAATGTGAGATAAATTAGGTAAGAGTTCATCAGAAAGAGCATAAGATGTAGAAGGATCATTCCCTATATCTTTAGATGTGGAAGGTATGATATATGTAGATAATGTGGAGGTGTTAATAGATGGTTCTATAGGTTTTGAAATGATAGGGACAGAACATGAAGGATTGGTTATGGATTTAAGATCTTTTTGAGGTTCTAGTGTGGTTTGTTTAGAAGATTGTTTAGATGAAAAATAAGAATTAGGATGTGTGGATGACAGAGCAGGGAAAAATTGGACTCCAATAGGTTCTGCCAAAGCACACATATCAAAGGGTCTAGGATCACCATGGATAGTGACCAACTGATTTTTAAATTTGAATTTAACACATTGGTGTAAAGTTGATGGGATAGCCCGCATTGCATTGATCCAAGGACGACCCAAGAGTATATTGTACGATGTGGGGCAATGTACAATAAACACGGTCATATCCAAGGTTCTCGGACCAACTTGCAATGGGATGGTGATAACTCCACACGTTTCTTGTGTTTCGTCATTGAAGTATTTTATGATCATGTCAATTTTCTTCATTTCATCACTTCTAAACCCAAATCTTTGGTAGAAGTCAAAAGTGTAAATATTGAGAGATGAACCATTATCAATAAAAACCCTTTTGACTACTACATCTCCTATTAGGGCAGTAATGTATAAGGGGTTATCCTTATGTAAACTATGTTACGGGATATCTTTATCTCGAAAGTCAATACAATCGACTTCTCTAGTGATGATAGTATTGGTCATGGATTCAGGTTGAATGTTTTGTGGTACCTTCATTTGGCTTAATGTGAGCATTAATTCATCCCTATGGGTAGGAGAAGATCTTAATAGGTACAAAAGGGAAATTTTGTCTGTAGTATTGGATAATTGCTCATTAATATTATAATGAGGTTTAGGTTGAACATTAGGAGCATGATTCCCTTTATTGGGATTTTTCAAAACAAATGGAGCTGATCCATCGTTTTGAACTTGATCTTGTTGAGAATTTTGAGCTTGTTGTCTGGTAACGACTCCGATGGTACCTACAATGTTATATTGAGGACGTTGAATAGGTCTTGGTCTAGCATTTATAACTTGTTCATTAGAAAGGAACTTATTAGAATAGGGTCGAGTAGTAACTCTTCTAGGAAATGGTTCTTCTGGAACCATAGATTTTGTGATAGGTTGAATAGGATCTGATTCGTCTTCAGAACTATTCGATTGATTTGAAGTGATTTCCATGTCACTTTCAATATCTGATTCTACATCACTGAGATTCGGTGTTTGAATATTATGTAGGGGTCTGGTCGTGACCATGGATAAAGTTGTGTCAAATTTTTGTAAATCATAATTAGGTAAATGTCCGCTAATAGTTCCTACATATCGGGTAGGAGGAGGGACATTATGATGCTCAATTTGATTGGCCACCTCTTTACCATGTCGTGGTAAAGGATTTTGAAATATATCTAATGATTGATTAGCATTTTGATTTTGATTTTGGGGAATGTTCTTTTGAGCATTATTAGGAGCATTTTATTTATTTTGGAAGGCTTGCACCTCCATCTCATTATTATCAATCATATCTTGTATTTTATGTGTTAACCTTTTACAAGAGTTGGTAGAGTGTCCAGGTCCCCTATGGAAATCAAAGTGTAAATCGGCTCTGTATCCGGGTATGGTTGGATCAGGTTCCTAGATAGCCGATAATTGAATCAAACCTCTTTTGAGTAATTGGGGTAGAATAGTTGATAATGGTTGATTTAATCTAGTAAACTCTCGAGGAGGTTTATCAAGAGGTTTTAATATAATTTTTTTTGTTGTCTTCGTTGTATTGATATTAGCAACATTTTTGCTGTCAGTGACTCCGTCACCTACAACTTGTTTGTTTTTATATTGATTTCTGGATGTTTTATCATCATCTTTCTTCCTAATTTGGCCTCTCCTAATGAGGGCATCTTCTACTCTTCGAGCTAAATCTATAGCCTGATCAAAGGTAGTTAAGGTAGCAATTGATAACTCATAAGATATTTGTTCTTGCAAATTATTAATAAAAATGTCCAACATTTCCCTATAAGGTAGCACAAAGTGCGCTTTCCCGTCAACTGCCTCCATCTAGCTAAGAAATCTGCAAAACATTCATCTTTGTCTTGTTTTAAGTTGTACAAATCTTTAATGGTTACATGCCTCTCGATATAGGCACTAAATTGATGGACAAAAGATTCAATTGTCTCTTCAAAATTTCTCAAAGAATGAGTGGGCAATTGGTAGTACCACTCTAATGCCATTCCTCCTAAACTTTTTGGGAACATTTTTAGTAACAACAAGTCATCATGTGATATATCATGACATGCTATCCTAAACATGCGAAGATGCTCTATGGGATCTTCAGTTTCTTTATATATAGGCAGGACGGGCATGGGAAAGTGTTTAGGGTATGGTTGTGCTACAACTATAGGATCTAGAGGTTGACTACACATCTCTCGATAATTGTACAAGGGACGGTAGGGATCCATCTGGTCCATACAGGAAGCTAACTGCTTCACCATGGCTTCCAGATTACTGGTTTGCCCACCATATTGATTCGGTGGAGCATGAATATGGGATTGGTGAGCATATGATGGAGGGACATGAATATTTGATGCTATATTACTATTGTGTAAATTGTTGGTAGGAAGGGTGTTATGAAGAAGTTTTGAAGTTGTATTATGTTGTATCCCAGATTGTTGGAAATTGGTGTTTGGCTTCATTTTAGGTTTTTGTCGATTTGAAGCATATTGATCAATAGTTTGGCGAAATAAAGTAGTGAATGAAGGTCTCTTTTGTGTGGACATGATTTTAGGCTCAATAACAGGTTCCTTAGGAGGTTGGGTAACCTGTTGTTTTTGCATGTTCTAAATTATAGTGGCCATATCCATATTGGATGGTCCAAATTTATCACTTTCTTGATCAACGAAGGACAAGGGATTAGTGTGTATGTTAAACATATGTTCCATGGCTGCTTGAGTGTCACTAATTTGTCCCCTATCAATACGAACTACCATATTAAGAGCACCAATATTATTGTTGAATAATTTCTAAAAATGATCTATGTTATCAAAAGTAACAGTTCCATCTGAGGCCATTCTAGGAGATGAGGATCCTTCCTCTCTAAAATTTTCTTGTTGTTCATTTTCTTCAACCAGGTCATATTCTAGCTGTTCTAGAGTTTCTTCTTCTGGGATTGGATCCTCAGGAAGGGCATTTAATTTTTTTTTTTCTTGCCTAACCATTCTTCTTCTTCTTCTTCAGTTTGTTTACCATTCCTAAGTTTAGTCATTGTGCTTAAACTTAGATTTCAGCATATATATATATGCAACAAGCTTAAGAGGTATATATTTTAATTATATACCTACTATAATATTTAAAATAAAATGTTTTGGTTTTTGTTATGTTTTTTTTTGGTTTTTGGTTTTAATAACAATATTATAAAGATAAAAAACAGCACACAAAATGCAAGAAATAATAATAATGAAAGCAATGATCTAGTTTTCTATAAATAATTTATAAATATCATTAATGGGCTCAAGTTCTTCAGGATTCATGAAATGTTCTTCTTCAAATTGAAAATTTTCTTTCAAGAATTTGACAAAAAGTGCTATAGTGATATTATCTATTTCAGATTCTATTTTGTAAAAGTAAAGCTCATGGCAATACTCTCGATATAAAACAGCTCTAGGAACTCTCCTCCATATTTCCCTATCCGTAAGAACGACCTCTTGGTCTTCTACACGACCTAGGAATTGGTGTATAGTGGTTGCGTTTTCAAGGTATTCCTCGAAGGTGAACAATTCTAAAGACACAAGAGCTCTCCTATAAGCTAACCACTTATGGCAAGCTCTCTGAAGTTCATGATAAAAATGAGTTGATGAGGATCCAGGATTCTATCTAGGGCAAGCCTCTTGGTTTGTTTAAGTTTTGTTGACCTAGATGAAATGATACCTAGTCTCCTATTGAGTTCGTCCCACAAAAGTTGGTTTCTATCTGTTTCAGGCACACTAAGCACAAAATTTATTTCTATGGCTTCTAATTGGTTTTCAAAATTTATGATGACTGCTAGTCTTTTCTTAGGAACTACCATCTAAACATGATATGCAACTTAGTAGTTTTTTAATGATTTTAAATGCATCTATGTTTTTGTTTTTGTTTTTGTTTTCAAAAGGTTTTAGTTTCATGTTGGGTTCACCAAAATGTATCGCTTCAAATTTTTCACACCCTTACCTTCAGGCTATAGGATCCATGCCCGAAAGGGGGATGTGAAAAGGATGGAACAATACCTCGGACTGAGAGGCCTTTGGAAGGTCCCACCTCTCGGGGGAGGTGTATTAAGGTGATTTTTCGACGGATGGTGTGTTCACCAGGAAACTTTTGAATGGCATTTTCCATGCCTAGGTTGGGAATGTGTTTGATGTGTTCAATTTTATCTTTAATCATTCAAATCCTAGGTTTGGCCAAATGAATCTAAATTGTTCTATATGAAATGCAGATTTAAATGAATACAAAAAATAGATTTGAACAGAAAACATAGAAAATATAGTAAATTAAGAAGTCATACCTGATCCGGATGTCTGATGGAGGTTCTAATTTTTGAAGCAGTCAGGATCGCCTCTGATCTGACAGGATCGTCTGTGATCAGACAATATCATCTAAGATCTGAAGAATTCGTCAGACGAATTCGTCAGAGACCTACAATCAGAGAAATAGATACAAAACATATAAAATGTAGCAATGCTAACAGAGGAAAACGATGTGAAATGATACTAATGATGTTAATAAGATAATACCAAATAGAAATGCAAATAAATTATCATGCTTTAATAGCTAATCATGACTTTATTATGTATTTAAGCTACATGGGTGAACTCCAAAATGCAGAATAGTAATAAGTTTAACTAATACAAAGCAGAACAATAGATAAATGGAGAAATAATGCAAACTCAGGGCACTGATTGCCCCCAACGTTGACTGCAGTCGAAATCATCTCGAATTGGTGCGAAATCATCTCAAATTGGACAAGATTGTCCATGATGATCTGAGCTTGCTCCGGCTAAAAAACAATAAAGTTCCTACAAATAAACTTGGACAAATACGAAGGCAAATGGTGATTTAAGATATTCTAATGCATGTAAAACTCGTGTTACAAGAAAATTCAGCCAATGGAATGTCAAGGGGAGGGCCTAAGATTAAATAGGCATAGGAAGGAGGTTGGGAGGTTGGATATCATCCCAATCTGGGAGATCTCCAACGGGAAAGGTCTCTAACAACGCAGAAACGCTTTTGCCCCGGTTAGAGACGTCGTTGAAACAAAAACTAATTATGAAAAATTAGTTTTGGGACGAAATCATCTGGACGTCCTAGTCCAGACGAAATAGTCCGATCTGAGGCGATATCGTCTGATCGACGACGATATCATCCAACGGTCACAACAAATCCTAAAAATGGCACAAAAAATAAGGAAAGCGGTTAAAAGGCGATTCGGGGTTGAAAATTTGAATTTGAATTATTACTAAGGTAATTTTAATTATTGCTAAGGTTTACTGTGCCAATTTTAGGGTGCTACAGATATTGATGATGACAGGGTGTTTATGTCTTCAATAGATGAACTTGAACTTGCTTCAGTATAAGATGCCCTTAGTGAGCCTCAGTTGAAGGCCACTATGGATGCAGAGTATAAGTATCTAATGAAAACAAAACTTGGAAGCTTGTCGATCTGCCATACGGAAAGAAGCCCATAGGATACAAATGGGTGTACAAAGTCAAGTACAAGGCATATGGGACAATAGATAAGCATAAGGCCTGACTTGTTGCAAAGGACTATGCACAAAAAGAAGGCATTGACTACAAGGAAACTTTTGCACCTACTTCTTGAATGACAACTATTCGAGTGCTTTGTGCTATGGCAGCATAGTATAGGTGGAAAGTGCACCAACTGGATGTCAAGAGTGCCTTTCTAAATAGTGATCTCCAACAGGAAGTCTACATGACTCAACCAAAAGGATTTGAAGTGGAAGGCCAATAGCAGAAAGTTTGCAAATTGGTCAAATCCTTATATGGTTTGAAACAGGCCCCTAGGGCTTGGTATATAAAAATGGATAATCACCTATTGTAGCATGGATTCAAGAGATGTTCGTTAGATGCAAATCTCTATTTTAAGAAGCAAGGCTCTGAAATAGTGTTGCTTGTACTCTATGTTGATGATCTACTCATAATAGGGAGTTCAAAAACAATGATATCTACTATCAAATAGGATTTGAGCAAATATTTTGAAATGACAGATCTCAAACTTCTCCATTACTGGCTTGGTTTGGAAGTGAACCAGAAGGAGCACTACATCAAAGTGACCTAGAAAAAATATGCCAAGACACTACTAGAAAAATATCACATGACTGATTGCAAGCCGATGGCAACTCCAATGGAATCAGGACTTCAGTTATCATGATATGACAAATCACCTCAGGTAGATGCTACTTTCTATCGTCAGCTGATTAGGAGTCTCATATATCTAACCAAAATTAGGCCAGATATAGTATTTGTTTTCAACTATATTTCAAGGTTCATGTAGGAACCTAATACTACACACTGGAAAGTAGAAAAGCGAGTTCTTCACTATTCGTGGCACAATGGAATATGGCATAGAATACAAGAAGAACAACAAATTCTTCTTATAGGGATACATGGACTCCGACTATGTTGGATCATATGATGATCGTAAATCAAATTCAGGATATTTGTTTCATCTTGGATCTGGTCCTGTCTCTTGGCACAACAAGAAGTAACAGGTGGTTGCTATCTCATCAACAGAGGCAGAATATCGCGTCGCACATGAAGTTGTGTGTGAAATGATATGGTTGCATTGCATCTTGACAAGTATGGGTCTTCCATAAAAATCTCCAATACACTTGTTCTACGACAACATGGGTGTTTTGAACCTTGTTAAGAATCCAGTGCATCATGAGAAAACCAAGCACATTGATACACAATACCACTTCATTCGAGACAAAGTACCAAGGCACTTAATCCAGCTTCAGTACATCTCCACCAATGCTCAAGTTGTAGAAATATTCACTAAGGCACTTGCACGTGTCAAATTTGAATTGTTTCGCAACTCTCTATGTATTTAAAAATAATGGGGGGATGCTAGTATAGCTAGTAGTTATATGTTTCCTCAAATATTGTAGTAAGGGGGGATGTTAGAATATATTTCAATATTTCTTTTTCCCTTTAATTAATTCGATCCTAATGATATTATATTGTTAAAATTGATTAATTTAGGCTAGTTGTTATTTTTTACAACTATGCTTATATTGGTCTCGGGTGGTTCCACAACCTCCGAACTAGTCCTAGCCCTATTGTATTATTTATACTTCATCAAATAATTGAGATCTAGTTCCACTTCTCACATTATTTAGGGCATATTGTATCGACTAAAGGGATCACTATAGATCCAAAGAAAATAGAAGCCATGTTAAACCAGTCGTCCCCTACCAATGTTACTGATGTAAGAAGATTCATGGGTCTAACGAGTTATTAACAATGTCACATAAAGAATTTATAAAAAATCACCTTGGCAATAATTAATATCTAGAAGGGGAAGGAATTCAAATGGAAAGATAAGTGCAAGGCTTCTTTCACCCTGTTGAAGCAAAAACTTACTAATACACCAATATTGAAGATTCCAAATCCTTAAGGAGATTTTACAGTATGTACTGATACATTATTGGAAAGACAAGGGGGAGTGCTCATGCAAGGAGAGTTAGTAGTAGCTTATACTTCAAGGAAGCCTAAAAAGCATGAGGTTAATTATGCTACTCATGATTTAGATCTAGATGATGTAGTTCATGCTCTGAAGGTCTTGTGACATTATCTGGTAGGAAGATCCTTCGAGTTAAAATCAGACCATCAAAGTCTAAAGTACGTATTTACTCAACCAATACTCAATGTGAGACAAAGAAGGTGGGTCAAGTTCCTCACTGAGTATGATTTTGAAATTGAGTATATAAAAGGAAGAGAAAACAAGGTTGTGGATACCTTGAGTAGAAGGAGGCACATAATAGACATAACTAGGAGTCACATAAAGCTCATGGACCAAGTAAGATAGGAGTAATTTTAGGGCGAATATTGTCAGGAAATTCAAACCAAGATAAGTGAAGACCCAAAGAGCAATAAGTAATTTGGGGTAATACATGACCTTTTATGTTACAAAGGAAGAATCATCATACCAAAATTAGGGGATTCAAGGAGGCTATTGATGCAAGAATCCCATAGATCTCCTTATATGGCTCACCCCGAAGGGGTAAAGCTGAGAGAAAATCTAAAAAGGAACTTTTTCTGGGTGGGGATGAAGAAGGACATTACAGATTTTATGGCCCGATGGCTTGAGTGTTAGAAGGTCAAGGTAGAAATAAAGCATCTCATAGGATATTTGTACCCCATAATATACCTACTAAAAAATGGTAGGTAATATCAATGGATTTTATTGTAGGCTTGCCTAAGACCAGGTATTGGCACAATGCAATCTTTGTTGTAGTCAAAAACTTAATCAAGATCATACACTTCATACCTAGTAGCACCAAGGATGATGCTCAAGTGGTGGCTAATAGATTTTTCAAGGAAGTATTCCAACTACATGGGTTCCCATAAGTAATTATATCTAATAGGGATTCCAAGTTTACTTTAGAATTTTGGAGAGCCCTACATCAGGTAATAGGCAAAAAATTGCATATGATTTTAGTATACCACCCTAAAAAATATAGTCAGGTAGAGATATTGAACCGTGTACTAGAAGATACGGTTTGCATCTATTGTATGGATCACAAATCTCCATGGGAATACTATCTACCATTGGTGGAATTTACCTATAATAATGGGTATCACTCCTCTCTAGGGATGGCACCATTTGATGTTTTGTACAAGCGAAGGTGTAGAACACCACTGTCATGGAACCCAGAGGATAGAGCGGTAATTGGACCATAAATGGTCAAGGAAATGGAAAAGCAAATCAAGGTAATCACGCAAAGGCTCAAGGATGTTGTTTATAGGTAGACGAGGTATGCCTATTTAAATAGGACTCCCAAATAATACTTGGTGGGAGACAAAGTGTTCCTAAGGGCAAACCAATGAAAAGTGTGATCAAGTCCACAACACTAGATCCACAATTTGTAGGGCCCTTTTATATCATTGAAAATATTAGCTCAATTGAATATTGACTCATATTACCTCCTAATTTATCAAAAATTCATGACACCTTCCACATATATTTTCTTAGAAAATATATTGCTGACCCTAAATATGTGTGGGATGTCTCTAACTTGTAGATGGAAAATCTGAAGGTAATCAAAGTAATGCCAGTAAGGATCAAAGTAATGCCAGTAAGGATCCTCAAATTTTTCTCTAAGGTTATGCAAAATAGGACCCTTGAGCAGTGTAAGGTCCAGTGAGACCATTTATCTAAAATAAATACCACATGGAATAAAGTTATGGATATGCAGAAACACTTTCCTTTCTTGTTTGATGAACTTTAAGATAGTGTAACAATTGTTTTGATTTTGTATGTCATATAAAACTAAGAAACACCAGGTATGGTGTTAGTCCTAGTGGGGGAGGATGTCATGACCCTCCTAGATGGACCTTTGAAAAAAAAATGTATTAATGAATGAGGCTAATACTCAATTTTGTGCAATAAGCAGCCTTACAATATATTTTATATAAAAAATGATATGATAATGCTAACAAATTACCAATGTGTAAGATCAGGTACACTCGTTAGTGGAAGAAATTGAGTCATCCACCAGAGATGAGAGTATTTGAGGAAGGCAAAATTATGATAAGGCAACTTGAAGGTAACATAGATAGATGCCTTAATATAGGCATGCATTTATTTGGAGATAATCATTAATATCTAACCACCTTGAGCCCCACACTGATGGCCTAGTAGCCATCATAAGTTCTAGAGGCTAAGATAGGTGATTAAATTGATGGAAAGATTCCCTCTTTGTTTATTGCACTTGCATGATTATATTTTACTTCAACATTACTTACCTTGTAATTGGTGAGCTATGAGTAAATGGGTTGCCTTCACAACTTCATGTGTGCCTTGTTAAATAAATGATTGATTTATTTAAAAAGCAAAAATATATTGTTTAAATAAATGATTGATTTATTTAAAAAGAAAAAATATATTGTTTAAATAAATGATTGATTTATTCTAAAAGTAAAAAGATATTTTTTAAATAAATGATTGATTTATTTTAAAAGCAAAAATATATTGTTTAAATAAATTATTGATTTATTTTAAAAGAAAAAAGATATTGTTTAAATAAATGATTGATTTATTTAAAAAGCAAAAATATATTGTTTAAATAAATGATTGTTTTATTTAAAAAGCAAAAATATATCATTGAAAATGAGTGGTTTATTATTTAAATGATGCTAGTAGATGTTATTTGAAATAAATGGTTGATTTATTTAATAGCATTAGTATTTAAATAAGCAAATAGGTGATCGATTTATCAAACGATTGCTCCATATAAATAATGGAGAACCTATCCTAAAATAAAATAGGAAATATAAATGCAATTCTTTAAGCTCCAAGGTAAGGTCTTTACCATGGCATGATTAAGAATTTACCACTCACCTGATGATGGATACATATTGCGTAAATGTGACAAGATGACCTTTGGTAGAATGGATTGGGTTACCCTTTGGAGGCTCGATTATATCAAATACGTGGAGATCCTCTGACGTGAGAGGAAAGCTCATTATGGCAATTACCTTGGGAAAATAAATGAGATATATCCACCCTACCTCCTATCCGAGGTGGTCGAAGAGTAATGGTGGGTATGTGGGGATGTAGATCGAGGAGGAGGGAAAAGACATAGATAGGGAAAATTAGAAGGGAGGGATGAAAAAGAAAGGATCACAATGTGGAGAGAGATCGCCATGAGTGAAGGAGCACAATGTGGATAGAGAGCACTATGAGCAAAGAAGCATGAGGTGGAGAGAGAATACCATGAGAAAAGGAGCATGAGGTGGAGAGAGAGCACCATGAGTGAAGGAGCAGTGGATGATGAACGTCCACTCTAGTAGTGTAGGTGATCCAACTATTGTGGTTGAGCTAGGTGGTCTACATCTTGAAACTATTTACTATCTTCCTTTCTCTAGTGAATTATAGATGCAATGGCATAATTTTTTTGGCTCTACCATTCGTAGTTTAGCTTATGATTTATCTGGTGCATTATAGATGAAATGATGTCATTGTTATGCCCCTACCATTGGCAGTTTAGTTATATCCTCTCTATGTTTAGAATACGCGATGGTGTCATGGTTTGCCACTACTATTGGTAGTTCAGCTATGTCCTCTCTATGTTTGTAAGATGCAATAGTATCATGTATTACCACTATCATTCGTAGTATGGCTATGTCATCTCTATGTTTGGAAGATGTGATGGCATCTTAGTTTACCACTACTATTGGTAGTTTGGTTATGTCCTCTCTATATTTGGAAGATGTGATGACATCATGGTATACCACTACCATTGGTATTTTGGCTATGTCCTCTCTGTATTTGGAACGCATGATGGCATCGATGTCTTGCCACTACCCTTGGCAATCAGGTCGGTATTATGGGTGGTAGCTAGTCGAGTACTGCCAAGGTAAGAACTCGGTTGCTGGTTGGTGGTAACAACTTTGCTTTTGGTTCGCTATCTACACTGAAGCTTCTCTATCCCTTTTAAACCATTGTTGTACAATACAAATATTAGGATAGAGAGTGTGAGAGGATCTTCAGATAGAATATCCGATTGGACACCACAAGTAATATTTCCACTATAATTCATAGCAAGGTTGGGAAGTCCCCTTGCATACTTGCAGCACTGAGGATGATCTATCCATGTTGTGGAAACTATTAGCACCACGGGTATGAGCACATCATATGTTCTTAAGTTGTTAGGGTAGAAGCCACCTCGGGCGAACCTTAGTCCACCTTGTGTCTTACCTCGCAATGTATATTGTGCTAACCTATTGTCTAGATACCTTACCATCCAACAATCCGTTACCATTTAAAAGAAGCCTTAGTTATTGTTCATTATCTAAAAATATGGGTTTTAGGGTAATGAAAGCGTAGAAGCTTTAATTATTGTTCATTATCTAAAACTATGGGTTTTAGGGTAATGAAAGTGTAGAAGCTTTAATTATTGTTCATTATCTAAAAATATGGGTTTTAGGGTAATGAAAGTGTAGAAGCTTTAATTATTGTTCATTATCTAAAACTATGGGTTTTAGGGTAATGAAAGTGTAGAAGCTTTAATTATTTTTCATTATCTAAAACTATGGGTTTTAGGGTAATGAAAGTGTAGAAGCTTTAATTATTGTTCATTATCTAAAACTATGGGTTTTAGGGTAATGAAAGTGTATAATTTTTAAATGTGATGATGATGGTTTGTTTTGTAAATTAAAGGTATGGGACCTTAGTTTGTGAAATGAAGAAAAATGTTTATTTTAAAATTAGAGTAGTTGGCTTTAATTGGATAATGAATGTGATGATGGTTTGTTTTGTAAATTAAGGGTATGAGACCTTAGTTTATGAAATGAAGAAACATTTTTATTTGAAAATTAGATTAGGTGGACTTAATTTGATAATAAATGTGATGATGGTTCATTTTGTTAATTAAGGGTATGGTACCTTCGTTTATAAAATAAAGAAAAGGGTTTATTTGAAAATTAGAGTAGTTGTCTTTAATTGGATAATAAGTGTGATGATGGTTTGTTTTGTAAATTAAGAGTATGGGACCTTAGTTTAGGAAATGAAGAAAAAGGTTTATTTGGAAATTAGAGTATTTGGATTTAATTGAATAATAAATGTTATGATGGTTTGTTTTGTAAATTAAGGGCATGGGACCTTACTTTATGAAATGAAGAAAAAGGTTTATTTTAAAATTAGAGTAGTTGGCTTTAATTGGATAATAAATGTGATGATGGTTTGTTTTGTAAATTAAGGGTATGGGACCTTACTTTATGAAATGATAAAAAATTTTATTGAGATGATTAAAGTAGATTCTTTAATTAAAAGAATGTGTGAACCCATAGTATTTAGCAATTAAGGGTATGGGACTTTTTTTTTTTTTTAGCGAAAAACCCCTTGTGGAGCCACCTTGGTCTGAGAGACCATGAACAGGGGGTTCTACACCATCAAAGTCACCCGGGAGTCGCACCCGACCCTGCTCGCACCAACATTATCAATTGGATTTTGGGTACCCAATTCAGCTTTTTGATAGGGTGGAGATTCGAACTTGGGACCTCCCTTGGAGGATTGCCCTCTCCTCTCCAACTCACCTACAACACCTAGGTAAGGGTAGGGGACTTTAATTGTTAAATAGGGTTAGTTCATTTATTGTAAAAGAGCATATCATAGTATAGGGTTAGAAGGAAATGTTGCAGGGGATCCAAGATGGGTTAGAAACTTATCTTTCAACAAATCATACTATGAACTTGAATGACAACGGCTTCCAATTTGTTGCACAAAATAAAAGTGAAAACCATACCTTTCCACGATGTCTAGGGCAAGGATTAAAGAGATCACAAAATAAGTTTCAAGCAGTTGATCAAAAAATAGCTCATATATCAAGTGAATTTGGTGCTAAGGTGCACCCACAAAATAATTCTATTGTGAAAACCCTTGTCAAGGGTAAGAATTTCGAAGACTCAGTCCCAAAAATGAATTTTAGGGATGCCCTTAGTGGTGGACAGCCTCAGCCCAATGCTAATATCAATATTAGGGCTTCCCATAAACCTCTAAGAATGCCTAATATTGATCCCAGGAAAATAGATTTATGATGTCTTAAAGCAGCTTATGGAACTCCTATTGTTAAGCTTGATATGGGTAACATTCATAATGGCATTGAAGATTTGGAAAAAAGAGGACTAATTTGTTGGTTCATGGGTTTTCATCCGAGTCTATCTGCTTTCAAAGTCTAGGCTGCAAAAAGCTGGAAAACTAAAGGTGAGTTACAAATCTCTATTTATCCAAATGGTTATTTTCTTGTTTTATTTGCTAATAATGAAGATAGAGAGAAAACTTTTCAAGGGGGTCCTTGGTTTTTTGGAAGGGCGGGGCTTTTCATGAAGCCCTGGCATACTAAATTTAAATCCAAAGAAGAGATGCCTTCTATAGCTCCCATGTGGGTTAGAATCTTTGGCCTCCCTATTGAATTTTGGAATCCTACTATTTTTTCTTCAATTGGAAAATCTTTAGGAACTTTTATGATGACTGCTGATTGTACTCAAAATTTTGAACATATTATTTATGCTTGGATTTGTGTTTTAATGGATTTTGACAAACCCCTACCTAAAAATATCACATTACAATTTGGGGAAGACACTTGGGAGCAAGTAGTGGACTATGAGAACATTCCTTTTCGTTGTAGAATTTTCCATGAATATGGTCATTTGGCCAGTGCTTGCCCAAATAAAATTCCTGATCAAAAGAAAGAAGATATAAACTCAGTAGGTTTCCAAATACCTAAGAAGAAGAACACTAAAAAAAAACCAGTTATGAAGGATCAATCAAAGTCATCTGCTAATATGTTTGAAATCCTTTCCACAAATGATGTCCCAAGTGAGGAAGAGGAAATAATGGAAACTAAAATCTTAGAAACATAATTTAAATATGAAGGGAAGAACTCAGAGACAAACCAACAAATCAAAGGTTTTCAATAAAAAAAAAGGAGAAAATTTACACAAGAAAAACAATCTTTCAAATTTCAAAACTTCAAATAATGTAGGTCCCAATATAGACTCCATTGAACCATCTAGTAAAATTTTGGCTGTGTACGAGCATTCTTCAAGGTTAGAAGCCATCTCAGATTCAATTGGAATAAGTCAAGAAATAGGGAAAATAAATTGAAAATGGATTCTAATCAAAAAGCAGGTCGCAAGACCAATCAAAATCATATGGTAAAAGAAGGTGAAAAGCTTGTAGAGGAAGGTAATATTAATGCCCTTCCCAAATTTTTTAGCCCTGGTATTAATGAAGATCATCACTTGGAATATTAGAGGACTCAAAGGGAGTCTTTCAAAACAAAATGAAATTAGAATAATGATTCAGATAAATCATCCACATCTTGTTTTCCTTCAAGAAACAAAGATGTCAATGGAGGATATGGACTCAATTGCCAGTAAAATTTGGCCAGCTGGAAAAGTGGTTTCCCTCAGTTCCCAAGGGACTTTGGGTGGCATTGCTTGTCTTTGGGACCCAAAAGAGGTAGTTATTCACCATATGGTTGGCAGTTGGGGTTTGTTGGCTATAGCTATTCAAAGTAGACATTCCAACTAGATTATGCTCTGCATTACTGTTTATGCTTCGACTTATTTGGAGGAAAAAAGAAGACAGTGGAATGATATTACTCATATTATCTCTCATTTTCCTAAATCTTGGATCTTGATCGGAGGAGATTTCAATACCATCCTCTCTCTGGATGAGAAAATGGGGGGAAATAGAAATTTGGACAAAAGCACTGACCTCATGAGCGAATATATTGCAAACCTCCATCTTGTGGATATCCAACTAGATAATGGCCTTATGACTTGGTCTAATAGAAGGCAAGGCTTAGCTTGTATAATGGAGATATTGGATAGGTTTTTGCTCTCTAAAAATTTCTTAATCCATGGTCACATTCCTAAAGTGAAGACTCTTAATAATGTTGGTTCGGATCATTGGCCAGTCATGGTGGAAATGTGGAAAACCAATGTGAGTTTCTCTCCTTTTCGTTTTCAATTAATGTGGCTTAGAGACATTTCCTTTAGACCTCGTGTGCAAAAATGGTGGAAGGAAGGTAAACCTAGGCATGGGACTAAGATGTTCTATTTTTCCAAAATACTGCAATACATTAAATCCAAAATCAAGACTTGGAACTGGAAAGAGTTTGGGGATGTTCATAAAAAAAACATGAAGTTATTGCTCATCTTGAAAATTTGAATAATAAAATCCGTTTAGATGGCCTCATAGAGAAGAGAAGTGCAGATGAAATTAAACTCACAACTCAGTTAGAGGAATGGGAAAAAAGAG
Source organism: Wollemia nobilis (assembly GCA_028583015.1). NCBI lineage: Eukaryota > Viridiplantae > Streptophyta > Pinopsida > Araucariales > Araucariaceae > Wollemia > Wollemia nobilis. The sequence goes on from JAQPPZ010000267.1 coordinate 4,248,518, forward strand.
AAGAAATCTTATGGAAGCAAAAATCTAGAATTCAATGGCTCAAAGAAGGAGATCGAAACACAAATTTCTTCCACAAATCTCTTCTAGCTTGAAGATCTCACAACTTTATTTCTTCCTTAAAATCAGATTCTAGAGATGTTGTTTATACTTGGGATGGCATGAACTCTATTGTTGTTGATTACTTTTCCAATATTTTTGTTGCTACTCCTCTTGACTCATCTTCACAACAAAATGTTCTTCAAGCAATCCCTTCTCTTATCACTTTTGAGGAGAACTCTATTTTGACTGCTCTTGTTACTATCAATGAGCTTCAACAAGTAGTTTTTAAAATGCAAAAAGGGAAAACCCTAGGTCCTGATGGTTTTCCCATTGAGTTCTACCAAGAGTTCTGGGATATCCTTCATGTTGATTTATTAGAGGTGGTGGAAGAATCCAGGAAATCCAAAGAAATTTTGAAGGTTATCAATAAAACTTATATTACTCTTGTTCCAAAAGCTCAAGAGGTTGATCATATCTCAGCTTTTAGACCTATTGCTTTATGTAATGTTCTTCTCAAAATCATTACTAAAATCATGGCAGAAAGGTTGAAGCCTCTTTTGCATAATATTATTTCCCCAGAGCAAGGGGGTTATGTGGAAGGATGTAAAATAGTAGATGAGATAGTTCTTGCTTAGGAAGCCATCCATTCCATGGATATGCAAAATTATCCTTCCATGTTCATTTGGTTAGACTTATCCAAAGCTTATGACAGAGTGGATTGGCACTTCCTTATCAAATTTTTGAGGCAATTTGGTTTCTCTAAGGATTGGATGGATTGGATTATGGGATGTATCTCTTCATTTTCCTACTTAGTTCTTATCAATGGCAGGCCTTCTCAGTCATTCCCAGCTTCCATAGGTATTAGGCAAGGTGACCCGCTATCCCCTTATTTATTCATCATTCTTGCTAAATGCTTGGGTAGGACTATAACCAAAAAGAGGGAAAAAAAACCCTTGAGGGAGTTACCATTGCTCATGGAGCTAGACCTATCTCTCATCTTCAATTTGTGGATGACTCTACTCTTTTAGGTAAAGCTACAGTTAAGGAAGCTTCTAATATTAAGCAAATCATTAGCTTTTTTTCTAAGGCTACTAGGGCAGTTGATCAATGAAGACAAATCTAAAGTTATTTTCTTTCACTGCTCTTCTAGACACGAATCCATGGTCTTGGATAAATTAAGATATAAGAAGACCTCTCTTCCAATCACTTATTTAGGTATTCCCATAAATATTCAAAGGCAAAAAAATAAAGATTAGAATTGGTTGTTGGACAAAGTCAAGAAGAAAATTGGAAAGTGGACCAACAAGTGGCTTTCTTCTGGGGGTAGAATCACCTTGGTAAAATTAGTCCTTCAAGCTATTCCTATTTATGTTTCTTCCATTTTGAATATCCCAAAGGTTGTTCTTCGAGAATTGTATCAAATCAGTCATCGTTTCCTTTGGAGTGGTACTAAGGAGAAAAGAAAATGGGCCTTCGTGAAATGGGATACCATTCTTCTTTGAAATATTTGGAATGAAAGGAACAACCGAATTTTTAATCAAGATAGGAAGGATATTCACTATATTTGGAAAAAGACCATAGCCAACATAGTTGAATCAGTCCATCAACTCCTTAATCACCCCCAAAACTCCCACCAAATATGGGATCAAGTGATGCAAAGATTGAAGATTAAATATTCTAAGGGCAACCAACTTAAAGGGAATGTGAGTATTAGTAAGATGGATAGGACTAGAAATTGGCAACCTCCTCCTAAGGATTTTGGAAAATTCAATAATGATGGAGCCTCTAGAGGGAACCCTGGAAAAGCTAGTGTGGGAGGAATTGGTAGACTTTTAGATGGCTCCCTAGTTTTTACTTTTGTTGAGAATTTGGGTATTCTTTCCAATAACCTTGCTGAGGGGTATGGTATCCTCAGAGGCCTTCAGGAGGCTACTAAGGTTGGATGGGAAAAGGTGTTAGTTGAGTCTGACTCTCAACTTATGATTAATATCTTGAAGACCCCTTCTAAGAATCATAAGGTGGATTGGAGAATAAAAAGAATTATTGAGAAGATTCAATTAATCCAGATGGGATTTTTGAAAGTTGATTACAATCATGTGGTCGGAGATCAAAACAAGAGTGTTGATGCTTTAGCTAATTGGGCTTTGGACAAAGGTGATCTTACTTGTTATGGCCACCCTCCTATATGGTGGGCTTCTCAAATTAGGGAAGCTCTTCTTTCTATCATTTCTTTGGATGGCTCCAGTTCTGAAGGTACCTAGTTTCTTCTTGTTTTTTTTTTTTTTTGCTTCTCTTTGGTTCATTCAGTTTTTTTTAGTTCCCTAGCTCATTCTATTCTTTATTTTGTTTCCTCTGTTGATTCTTGCCTTAATAGTCTTCTAGTCTAGATAGGTCATTGTTATGTTCAATTTTTTTTTTTTTTTAGTTTTTTAAGGTGGGTGGGTTCTTTTGTTTTGTTTTGTTTTTGTGTTCTTTGTGTTGTTTTTTGTTGTTCATGTGTTTTTGTTGTTTTATTTTTTTTTATGTTTTTTGTTATTGTTCTTGTGTTTTTTTCGTTCTTGTTCTTGGGTTTCTCTTTTTTTGTGTTATTTCATGTTTTTATGTGTGAGTGTTTTCTATGTTTTTGTTTTTGTTTATTGTCTGTTGTTGGTTGTTTTTTATTTTTATTTTTATTTTTATTTTTTTAATTTTTTAGGTTTTGGTTGTGTTTATTTTTCATGGTTTTTTTGGGTTATGTCTTTGTAGTGTTCTGTTGTTTTTGTCTTGTTTGTATTTTGTTATGTGGTTCTTGTGTTTTTCTATGTGGTTTGTGTTGTGGTTTCTTTTATCTTATTGTGCATGTTTGGTTGTGCTTTTGTTTTTGACACACTCAAGGAGCATGTTTTTTATTTTATTTTATTATTTTTGTTGTTATTTACTTATTTTTAAATTGGTTTTGTGTGTTTGTTTGCTCCTTGAGTATGTCAAAGGTGGTAGGCTAGGTCCGAGTCATGGGCATTTTTTGCGGAATGGATACCCCTACCTCCTTGGGTCTTACCCAAAAGTGGCTTCCTTTTGGGATGTTTTCCAAAAATAAAAAAACAAAAGCATATGGGTCGATGCATGGTTGACTGATTCTCATGTGTAGATGAGAGAGAAAATGGAAAGAGTAGTATCTATAGTAATACTATGCATTAGTAATTTGAATTGCTTGGTTTATTTGTATAGTTGTAATTTGGCAATGAAATAAGTAAGTGCATTTAGAAGCATGTCTATCCGGATCCATGAGTGTCCTAATCCCCTACTATCATCACTTGATCAACGAAAGAGCAGGATGGCCAAAGTCATGAGATGGACCAATTCACAAGTTTTCTCTCTACCTTACATTTTGTTATTTATGTAATATATTATATTATGGGGATATTTCCTCGATGGAATAGATGTAAAGTATTATGGAAAGTATGGGGTGTACCATACTTGCATGTGTAATTAAATGAATATTGGAACTATTGTATTGGGTACCTCTTTATTAGGTGCATTGTATTCAAACCTTTTAACATATTTTTAGGAATTTTATGCTTTATGTTTTGATTATCCTGGATTGTTTAATAATTCTCTTTTGTTAGATTTAGTATCTAGATCTTTTATGCTCCTGTGTTGTGGAATTTTATTTTAAAGAAAATAAAAAACATTAGTAAGTCCTAGGTGAACTTATAGGTTAAGCTAAGGGCTTGAAACCCCCTTAGGGAGATTGGTAACTAGGTTTAGAATATTGTACTAGAGTTAAGATAACTTGTCAGTGGACAAGATTGATAGCTTAACACGCAATGAACATAGCATACCCACATATAATGGGTTTTGTGGAATATGCAGATGCGTGTAAACCTTCTAACGATTGAAGTTGGTAAGTATATATCATCAATAATTATGATATGGATGGAATTATGTGCATAACATAAGATAGGATTACGCATAAGGGACTTGAATGAAGGGAATCTTGTGTCGTATAGTTCTTGAGAAACTTAGGATACATCAAACATTAAGTTGGTCTAAGGATGGTTGGGGATATGAATCCTTCACCTTAGTCCAATATATATATATATATATATATATATAATTTTTTTTCTATTTGTGTGTTTTCTTGTTTCATGATTTTTGGGGTGTTACAAATAGAGCAACATTTTCCTTTTGGTCATAAATGCTATCAAATATAAACCTTTCATGTTATGAATTTTTCTCTATCTGAGTTAGCATAGGTATTATAGAATTATTAGGTGGGACAAGGCTTCCAATTTCTTGCACATCAAATGGTGAAAAAGTGAGTGATTCCCCTTCTTTGTCTTGAATAGTGTAATAATTATCTTTATGAAATATTTGGTGAGATTCCATATCTTCCTTCATATCATCTTTAGATTCTTCCTTAGATTCGATGTCATTCAAGCTATAACCTTCTTTAGATTCATATTCCTCCATTTTTGAAGGTTCATATGTTTCCAAAACTGAATCAATCTTTGCATTTTGATAAACTTGATTACCACCATCCTCATTTATGATTAATGACTATAAAATTTTTCTTTTTTTAAGTCATCATTTGGAGTAAGCTATATTTCTTGACAATCAATTTTACCAAGTTCATCATATGTTTAAATTCTAGTTAGATCCAGGACCCTTCCATCATTTAAGAGAATATCATAATGAGTATCATTGAAATCCATATCATGAACATGATCTGTGGAATTATCTGGATGTGTATTTTGAGCATCTTGTTTTTGTAATTGAATTAACCTTTGCAAAATATCTATTTGAAGAATCGTGTTATTAAACCGAGTTGTAGTAGCATCATGTAAAGGTATTTGGTTATTTTGAACTTGTGTAGAACTTGGGAATGATGGTTGATTTTGAGTGATATATTGAGATGAAGAAATGGTTGAGTGGGTAAGTGTGGTATTAAATGGTTGTTTATAACATGATCCAAGTTATCCATGTGATGATATTTCACTCACATTAAAACCTTAAAAATTCAATTGTTGTTCGAATGCAATTGCTTCACTATAAGCCTTGGACAAAGATGTGATTTGAGGAATCCTTCACAAATTCATATAAATTGATGGGTCAAGAGTGTTGAAATATATTTGGATAGCCTCTCCCTCAATAGGAACAAAAGGTACCACCAGTTGAGTATATAACTTATGGAACCTTTCAGTGAATAACTTCAAAGATTCATTTGGTTCTCTATGGGCAGTGACAAACTGATGGTATATGAGCACTTGGTTAACTAGCCTTTTATTAAAATAATTGAGAAATGTTACCTCTAGTTGAACCCAAGAGGTGATAGAACCTAAAGGTAGGTTGGTAAACCAGTCATATGCAAACCTATCCAAAGTGCAAAGGAACATTTTACAAGCAACATCTTCATGCATTATTTGCAAATGAATCATACTATATTTGAATGCATGAATGTGTGCTTCATCTGACCTCATTCCATCATGCCTAAACTAGGGTAGATAACACGTAAGATATATAGGCACATCATGTGAAGGCCAAGGTATGTTTAAAGGAATGTTTGTCATCATTGGAGCAAACATTGTCGTTAGTGGACCTTAAAGAATATAACTTTTAGTACTATTTTTGCTGGTTAAAGAAATATATCTTGCAGAGATTCATGAAATGACTAATAATTTTCAACTGTTGAATAGGTAAATCATCATGTTCATCAATTATAATACATCAATCTAACCATAACAATTAAAAAAATTCTCAAACTTGTTATAAAGCAGAATCAATGCATTAGAGAATTTTCAAAATCACATGTGCACAATGCAAAAATTTATGAATTAAATTAATTACCTTAGACCCTCCTAGCACAAATTCTATTGAGTGATAATTTTTCCCAATTGTAAATCACCATCACAATTAGGGTATTATTAGAAAACCCTATCTTGCAAAGAAATTTTAAACTTCTTCAAATTTCTTGATTGCTTAATTACTTCAAATGTGCTTAATTGCTTGTGAAAATATGACAATGTGTTGAATACCTTAGAGGTGCAACTGTTAACAAGGGGCCTATGGTTTGGTATTAATTTGATTTACTTTGTTCTTTGTTATTCATGAAACTTGTGAAAAATGAAACATTATTGATCATCTATCTACTTTGAAATGACAATCTTGGAACGATGATTTAATCCATTTTATCTTCTTTTGTTAACATATTTTATCTTGCTTTGTTAACAAATATTATCTTGCTTTGTTAACAAATTTTATCTTCTTTTGTTAACAAATTTTATCTTCTTTTATTAACCAATTTTTTATCTTTCTTTGTTAAGCTTTGTTTGAGCATGAAATAAAATGACTAACTTTGCAATGTAGTAGCCTTTGGAATGTCATATAAATTAACCCCCTTTAATGAAAATTTAGAATTTATTGGAATTTTAATTTTCATAAAGTGAAGCTAATTTATTGCTTGAAAACAAAAGTGCAAAGTTTGAAATTTTGATTTTCCTTTAAAATGTGAAATTGTGTAAAACTTGAAATTCTGATTTTCTCTTTAAAATGTGAATTTGTGCACAATTTGAAATTTGAAATTTCCTTGAAAAAATGTGAACTTAGGTGAAATTTGGAATTTCAAATTTTCTTTAAAATGTATAAAATGCGGATTGAAAATGTCACCTTTTAATTGTCATTCTTCTTTTTTTGGATTTTAAATTTTTATTTATTTATTTAGTTGATGAAGTTAAAAGAAAATGTAAAAATCGAAAGGGTTAGAAAAATAAAATAAAAAAAACAAGTTACTATTAGCTTTAAAATTTCACACCGAACCAACATACATCAATATCCTGCATTAAACCAGCATTAGTTTGACCCGTAATCACGCAATCCAACATCAATGTGGTGCAATATTCTAAGGAAAAAGGGCATAATATATTAAAAAAGGTAAGTTTACCATCAACATGCATAAAAATTACTAAAATTCCAATATATTACCAATAAAATGGTTTTCAAAATGACATCTAATGTAGAATACCATGTTCCAATGGTTTCTAATGTTGAAATGGTGCAATCCAGCAACTTGGGAGGATAAAGCTTCCAATAAAATCTAGTTTCCAATGTCTAATCTTGCCAAAAAATATTTCACCTCTTTTCTATGCATTCCATTGGATATTTAAAATTTCCAAAAATAAGAAAAATAACTCTTCATTTTCTCCTTCTGCTCGTTTGGATTTCTAGTGCCTCCTTCCATAACGCTTTATTTTTATGGCATGATTTGTAACGGGTTTGAAAAATAAACTATACTTTTAAGTACTTGTATAATTGGCATAATGACAAATTTAATATGAAATTACCATTTTCCAACATGGCTATCATAGGCAATGATAATTTTTACGACTACCAATGCCCATCACCTTGCTAAGAAATTTTCTCGTAGAGTAACATATTTTAAAGGATTGTTACAAGGTACCATAGATCTCACATTTATTTCTACCCTAACATACTTTCCTAATTTTCTAGTTATATCCTCAAGAAAATCTCCATTTGGATACAACCATCTCCCTGAAAGGTGTTTTCAAAGGCTTATTGTATCGTTCATGTAGATTTTCATGCTAAATCAATGATAGTAATCATCCTAGAAACACTTTGTTCTATACGCTACTCTATTTCCTCCAACTTCATGAAGCAGGAGTCACAGGCTTAAATTCCATCCACTATACATCAACAGGTACATATACTAGATGTTGAATTTCTACCATGGATAAAACATCTCTACCCTACATTCTTCTATGTTGTAGTCTTTGATGTAAGGCTTCAGATATCTGTATGTAAAATTTCTCATCCCATCTATTGATCATTGAAGGATATTCAGTATAAAATATATAAATGGAGGTTATTGCACTTTCTACCACAATGAGTGCTAAGCCAACTAGAATCATTCCCATAAACATAGTTGTAGAACCAACCATAATGACTTGATCACTTTTCTTAAAACATGTCCATACAACCACACACGCTCCAAAAATAAGTCCTCCAATAATAGTCACCATTAACAGCATAGCTCTAGAGCAATCATATGCAATAAGAGACTCAATTCTTAAGGATTTAAATAACTCCCATGCATCCCATGTAGAATGGTTGAAGCACTTACCATACACATCAAGCTTTTCATAAGCATATTTTTTGAAAAATTCAACTAGTGTCTTGACCAGGTTAAACAACATAGGAGACACTCGTTACCAATCTATGGTTGAATGCCCTTGATCTCCTAGCATAAGGTTTGGATAGTAGTTGTAAAGAGGGATCCATAGCAGATGCTTCCCAATGAATTGGTTGCAACATGATGAAAGATGTCAATAAATGTTTTGGAGGTATTGATAAAGCTCCTAATTCTGTAGCACTATAACATACACTATATTGCATAGAACAAAACTAGTCCACCTCAATCTAAGTTGCTAGGAAACGTCCACCATGGTTTTTTTGGTAGTGTCCATTGTGGTTAGTCTAAATCATCACCACATGTCGCTTGGTAGTCCACGTACACATTCGGGTCAAAAATTTCCATGTCCACATCCGGGTCAGCAATGTCCATGTCCATTCGGTAGTCCACGTCCATGCATCCATAGCTTCAGTGCACTACTACATGGAATTTCAAAAAGTTAACAAAATAAACGTACAACTTGAATTCTATTTACCAAAAATATATATGAAATATGAACATATAGTGTAGATTTTAATTACTAAAAACAAAACCATTATCCAAAGTATAATACTAATGATAAATTCATCCAGGTCAATGAAATCTAAAGCAAGGAGAATTATTTTATATTATCCTTAATGTCTTCTATTTTAAAATACTTTGTCATTGTTTTTAACCATTTTTAAATCCGTCATTCATCACCATGTACCTATCAAGTATATAAAATACCCTTTTCATAATTTTATATTAGTTAGCCATATCTTTAAAAGAGGATATATATACTATGCTTTTGAGTGGAACACATTATGAGAAGCCATAAAACTCTTTTTAAGCCATCCCAAGATTAATAAAACTTCTATGACTTATTAATGATATAAACCATTGGACTATTAGGATCTAAAAATCAAGATTCCAAATATTACCATGTGATACATCCATTATTGCCAAGGCGCTCTAATAAAATAATCATAATGCAATAGAGATAAAATAATATGGTTATTGACTTCTTTATGACATCATCAACCAACATTCAATGCAAATCAAACTTTCAAATTAACATCAAAATTTTAGGTAGGTTATCAAAATTGGGTGTGTTGTGTGATAGCCACAATAGAATATACTAATAAAAATAATGACTCACACACAAAATATTATAAATTGAACATAAATACACCAAATAACATAACATCACAATGTGAAATGTAATTATAGAAATGAACAATCTCACAAACAACACAAAATCACAAGCCTCTTCGAGGGAGCAACCTCCATGAATATTTTCATTAATTTGTAAAAATATACATTTTTTCAAATATTCATGTCTTTTAAAGACACACTTCATGCAACCCTAACCCAAATCTCAAGAGTTGGCTTATATGCAAAATGCTACTTGATCTAGAATTTTCTACCAAATTTTGATTACATTCTTGATAATGATTACATAATATGGTTCCACTTGTCTAGATGCCTTACTTGCCACATACCATAACAAAATCTTAAAAAATAATATAATGAAGGGATTCCCACATTGGAAGTGGATCATTACAATAATAAAATGAGGATTACAAAATGGTGTTAGGATGGGTCCTAAACAAGACCCACACAGATGATAGTAAGGACAAGTAGGTGGATAAAGGGAAAGAAACAAAAATCAAAAGAAATAATTTAGAGGAAGTAGCAAGTCTACCAAAAACGAAGTGATAAAAAGAGGGACCAACTTCAAAAGGAGATAGAGTGATGTTCCAAAATCCTTCTCACTTGCAAATGATAATCAATGGCTACTAAGTAGTATATAAAACTTACTATGCATAGTGAGAGTAGCTTAGTTAAATTTAAATTTAACATCATTAAAAAAATTAAAAAAAAGTGTGGTTGCTTCAAAAAGATCTAATTGATCAAGAAAGAAACTATGTAAAGAATGAGCAACCAAAACCTGATAGTAGAGCACCCATCTAACATCCACGTCAATATAGCAAACATATTGAATTCCTCTAAGCCTAAAATGTTAAAAAAACCACCATTCAATATGATCCTAGAAATTGAAAACTACATGTTGAAAATGTATATAGTTGATTCATAGGCAGTTGTGATAGTGATGAAAAAAGCAATCGAAGAAGATATAGTAAAGTTATCACATTGAACTTAAAATTTTAGTGATGCCAATTTATTTTTTTATGTTTAGTATATTGCCTTGACATCCAATTTATATAGATGAAGTAGAGTTGCATTGGTAAACAATGATGGCTTTTAAAGCCTTAATACTACCACAAATATCATAGGTTAAATATCACATGATCGAATATAATATAGCCACAATATAATAAGGTCAAAATAATGATAAGAGTAGAATAATATGAGCAAATTAATATGTAAAATAAGGCTTATAATAACTCAAATAACATTCAATAATATGCAACAATATGAATGTAAATAGCCTTAATGAACATGTACTAAGCATGCAATATAACTTACAATATTAATTGCTCAAAATGTATACAAGTTTTATTCCTCCACTTTCTCTTACAATGATATTTATGAATTGTAGTTGATCTCAATATATCCATTATGGAGTATTACCTCCATAATATATTCATAGTAGTATGACTCTTTGGATTCTTGACTATTCTTTTTCATATGCCAAGTCTTGTGACTCTTGACTTATCTACTTACCACTTGCATACTTGATGACCACTTGACTCTATAACATACGCACATCTAAACATGACTCTTACACTTATATAACTTGCACACTCTAATCTAAGACACTTGTGCACAACTTTAAATTACATATTTTTTCTCATATATACAAGACACTTTTGCACATAGACTCAACTTACACTTGCACACTTACTCTCATGACACTTGTGCATTTCCTACACAATACAAATTTACATGATACTTGTGCATTTTCTACATATTAACACTTACATAAAAGGGAAAATATAACTTACACTCTAAAGTATGAATCAATCCTAATCTATTATTTACAAATTTACCATGAAGGTACCATGGGGTATTTTAGCATGTATTAAATAATGTAATATACTCCAACACCCCCCATATTACATTATTTGGTTATTGAGTATTTTATTCATCAATCATGTTCTTTGTCTATGTCTTCAATCTTGAAGCGACTTTGAAATGCATGTGATATTTTGATTTTTTTGTATTTGTTTCATCATCTTGAACTTTGGATTCACCCAATGTTTGCATTGGTAGAAATGTTTTTGAATCCATTTTTTTATTTTTTATCTTTTAGAACACTCAATCAATCTATCAACAATTTCATATTGAGATAACATAATCTCTCAATAAAAACCAATTGAATCTAAAGCATATATTCCATTTTTTATTGATCCTGTAGCCTTTATTATATTTTGATTCTTGATGATGCATTTATTGTGCTCATTTATACATTTGAATTCAATTGATCTTCCACTTTCAACCAATTTAGTAACTAAAATGAGATTGGTTGATAATTTTGGAACATACATATCATCCTCTGGTACAAAATTTGAAAATGGTATACTAGGTGTTACTCTACCACTTAAATGAACTAGATATCTCTTATCATCCACAATATTTAAATAGAAATTATCCTTGACTTCTAGAGATTTAAACCAATGCAAATTACCAGTCATATGATGACTAGATCCTAAATCTATATACCAAATATCTTTTTATGTTTTATTAGATTCACTTGATACTATCTTGCATCTTTGATAAGAGTTTTGAAGAATTTTCTTATGATGTTTCCCATTAAATTTATGAAGTTATTTTTGATATAGATGTTGTTTTTGAACTTTTTCTTTTATAAAATGTCTTTGTATTTTGATAATGCATCCTATGTTGAAAAGTTTCTTGACAACTTATCCATTTTTATACCTTATTTATTTTTATGAAGTAGAAGACCTTATAACTCCTACATTTAAATAATTCAAAATTTCTAATTTAATTCCTATGGAGTATGTAGCATGAGTGGAGTGCAGTTTTCTCAGAGGGGGATGTGATGAGAGATCTTTAATATAAATTCTGAATAATTGCACATAATCTGCCTAATTTCATACAATTGTACAATTTACAACTGTACAATCCTTAAAACGTACAACTGGAGACTGTACAGCCCCAAAACGTACAGTTGTACGGTCATAACTGAACACTTGTACATTTTCTCCAAGAATCTTGGAATTGATCAAATCTCACTCACTTTGCCATGATTCACTTGGAAATCACTTGATTTACCTTCAAAATGCTTAAAAGTATAGTTTTAGGCCAAAACTCATCAACTGTACGAAATTACAAACCCTTGTATGGTTTGGTTACACTACTTGTACGATTTGGTCAAAATCCTTGCTTTGCCTAATAAATTGACTTAGAAAAATACCCATTTGCATATTATTGCCAAAAACATCATTCCCAATAATGGGTAACAACCATTAATCTGATTTTCTACTTATTTCTCTATTTCACATAAAATCACATTGATGGTTGTACATTTTCTGGGTATGCAACTCTACCACATATCTGGACTTCACAATACCTATAATATCAATAAAAATCCACCAATAATATAATTATTGATATTGATCTCATATCCACACACATGCATACACAGATTTGACATAAATAAAGACTTATATTAATCTGGTTGTTGTACATAGGCAATGTATGACATTACACAATAGTAAATATAAATTACAGCATTAAATCCTTCTCATTCCATGGATAATCCTTGGGTAACATTGACAATTGCACCCAACAACCCAACCATCAACCAACAACTCAAAAATTTGAATGGGGGCACTTATAATGGCTGTCCAGGCTATTCCAAAGCGATTCCTGAGACAGTTCATTATTTATAACTGCCCGTACTCACATTAATAAATTTAATTAATTTTTACTAAGGTTTAATTTGATTTTCATCAAATTACATTTCATTTGCATGTCTTCACATTTCATTTAATTTCACATGCACTTTACCTTTATTTATTTCTTTATTTATTTTTCTAATTGTACAATTCCACCCAATTGTACGTTTTGCTTGTCAATTGTACAATTTATACCAAATTGTACATTGTACATTTTTACTTGTCAATTGTACAATTTCACCAATTGTACATTTTACTTGTCAATTGTACAATTTCACCAATTGTACATTTTACTTGCCAATTGTACAATTTCACCAATTGTACATTTTACTTAAAATTATGCAAATCCAACTTTATTATTGCTTCTTCCTTCCGAGATGTGGATTTGCCACGCCTATAGAGTACTAAACCTTATGTCTCTCTAGTTTTAGAAACTAATAATAAATTTTGCAAATTTATGTTTTTCCAAATATTTTAAAGTTGAAATATTCTTACTTATCTCTATAAGAACCTTTCTTTTTCCTCTATAATGGTCACCTTTATATGAATCTCTTTCTTTTCTTCTCGATATTATGTTAGGCCTCTTTATTCTATAAGAGTCTCTCTTATTTTCTTTATACGAGCCTCCTTTATTATATCTATAAGGGAATATATTATTTTTTTATAATGGCCTCTTACTTATCTATATGATCCTCCTTTTTTTCTATGAAAGGCTTCTCTTTATTCGGTATAAGGGTTTCTTTATTTTTATTAACTTGTAGCTCTTATCAACTATAAATTCTGATCCAATGCTTGAAGCAATATAAAGTAGGCTAGGTGCTTATTTATCCTTCTTCAAGATTTTTTTTTTTTTAATTTCTATTCTACTTTCTTTCTTTTCTCTCAAGAAGATTTGAGTGCTTCTCAATTTGTTGTTATCTTTGTCTTATTCAATATGCTTCCTTTCTCTACATTTAGAAGTTAAAAATCTTCTCTATCCTCTGAAGGAATTTTCTTATGTTGGAAGTATTACATTATTTTCTCCCTTTGTAAATATTAGTTTGGTAATTGATTTATGTTTTATATGTGTCAATACCAAAGAAAGTGTAAGGTGTCAAGTGAGGGATATGAAACTGTAGACACCTAAAATACATCATGTTTAAAAGACTACTCATATGGGCACCTTTGTAGACCATATGATTGATCTTGGACCTTTCCAAGATCTAGAAGTGGTTTTAACCACTCATTTAGGATAGTCTAGTCCTATTCAGCCATATCCACTGATGACCTCAATGACTGTGATCCTAGTCACTAATGATCGAAGTGACTAAGAGCTAGTTGTACCTATCAATAGTGGCTAAGGGTAGCTTACCCCTAGCCACACTAAGTGAGATAAACTAGATATATAACCAACTCGACCTCCCTAAGCTAAGCCAAATCAATTGTATTTAACCAATTTGCAATATTTGTTACACAATTTTGATCTTAAAAGCTTCTAGAAGCCTCACCCTAACTGCTCCATACCCACTGGTTCTTGATCTTGGCTTCTTTGAGAATCCAAGGTGAGGATTTGGTAAGTCTATTTATAGGCCTCCAAAACAATGTTAAGGGATCCCAAATTCATTGCAACAAAGCCCTATCGTATTGGAGAGTGACTTTGTATCCCTTGAGGAGTAGTGAGGTGTTGTCCAATTGTAGCATGACAACTGTGTATGCATGAATGGAGCTTCAAAAGGCTTGACAAGCAAGTTTGCAATTTTTTAACAATTCACCACTAATATGAGATAATCCACCACAAATTCATGTTCTAAGACACAAACAACCTCTGCCCATCAATTTAAAGGAGAAATTGAGCATTATCAAGCCCATATTTAAGGAGTATAATACCTTCCCTATGATCATTGTTGCCGATAGCGGCTCGTAGGCTTAGTCATCGACATCGATAACGACTAGCAAAACCAGTTGCTATGAGCGATAGTGGCTAGGGTTTGAGATGTTATTTACATTTTTTTAGCCTTACATTTAGTGTTATTTGCACTTAATTTGATTTTTCTAATCTAGATTAGTTATCTTTAATATATTTTCATGGTTCATTTCCATTTTTATAAGCATCTTTACATTATTTTGCGTATTTTCATGCATCCTTTCCTTATTTGCATATTTCGTGAAACTAACCTCATCTTGAGAGGTATCATGTGCTATTGATGTGTCTTTTAGTTTCTTTGTATGTAGGTGATAGGGATAATCAATGATCTAAGAATCATCGAGATCATACTTCTTGATATAAAAGGAGGCAACTAATAAGCCCTCTTATAAACAAAGTAGTAGAGTAAAAATCATTGAAGTGCATTTCTTCTTTTGAGGAGCCACGACATTTGTAATAATTGTATTAAATTAAGGGATTCACTAAGAGAGAAATATTGTAATAAATACTTATTGTGATTAATAAAGAACACCCCATATTTGATCATTTTTTTTATCTTGCAATGGTTACATGATTTCTTATTTTCAATTTGTTATATATTTGCAAATAGAGTAGATGCATCATTTTTACTACTTACAGCATGAAATTCCCACTAGGAACATAGATACACAACCTAACCATACTTGACATCATGCATCCCGATAATATCAATACCTACCATCGAATCTACTGGAACATGATCAGTATGAGAGGTCAGAGTCAAATGTTCAAAAATAGCCATATCATTAATCTAAGTGTGGCTGACGAGTACAATCGACCATATTGATATAACAGGAAATTATCGTCGCTTGCAACCCAAATATCCCTTCGGGAGGAAGAGATCATATCTTCTTAGTATTACAAGGTGCTTACCAAGAGAATTAAATTTCTTGAGAAACAATATACGGTTGATCAAAAATCAACCCTAAGTAAAATTCACAATCAGCCCTTGTATCCTTCAGTGCCAACTCCTACTTATCCTAAGCATTTCAAAATACCTACCCTAGATAAGTTCAAGGGTAAAGAAGACATGTAGGAACATGTAACAAGCTTCATGAATGCACATTTTTAGTTGCATAATGATGATGCCTTGATGTTAATAATATTTGTTATCATCCTTTCATACACAACCATTGAATGGTACACCCAATTACCTAGGCACAACATCATCAACTTTGAACAACTGGTGAATGCTTTTCTTGAACACTTTTCATTTGGCATCAAGAAAAAGACTAATTTTTCTGACCTGGCCAATGTAAAATAATATGATGATGAGCCATTCATGGAATATGGGAATAGATGGAGAAGATTAATGGTAAAACTACCATTATTTATTCCCACAATGAAACTCACTCATATATTTACAAAAATTTATGCAAAACATATATCATAATTGCTTCAGCTACAAAAATACACAACATTTGAGGAGGCTTTGGTGCAAGCCAAAGTAATTGAAGACATTAAGCTAGAGGAAGGAGATCTAAAGCTCTAAACCAAGAAGGATTAGAGTAACAAGAACACATGAAATCAACATCATCAGACCAAACATGCACCTATTAACTAGGTCATGTTGAACCTTCCTAAAGGGTATAAGAGCCAACAACCATGAAACAATCAGGCTCAACCACCCCCTATGCAATATAAGCAACACGATCAAAATAAGGTGCAAAAACAACAACGTTGAGCACCTTGCAATTACATACCATTATATAAATCTTTGGAATCAATGTTTAATTGCCTATGCGAGGCTAAGGCTCTAGATTTACTTGAGATATGTACCCTAGACCCAAATCACCCAAAACCTAAGGGTTATAGGAATGATGTATACTGTGTATATCATCAAAAAAATAACCATGATATCAATGAATGCATCTCTTTCAAGAATATCATTCAGAAGATGTTGGAAAAGAACCAATTACAAATAGATAGCGCCTTGGCCATCAACAAACAAAAAATTGGTATATTTACAAACCCCTCACCCGATCATGAGGTTAAGAGTAATCAAGCAAAGAACGTAAATGAAGTGCACATATTCCAGCACAATGAGGGTTTTATTGGAATGATAAACATCACATCATGGAATAATAAATACCTTAATAGTTCAAAATTAGTAATGGATCCCATCAGAATGGGTTGTGTGATGCAGTCCTTACACCTAGTGAAGTCAACTCAATCATATAAGGATCTTGTGATCACATTCCATAAGTAGGATATTATTCAAACCCTAATGATAAACCTAATTCTCTACTACATATCATAGCTAGCATTAAGCAACGATCATTTAAATAGGTTTTGATTGACACTAGGTCATCTATCAACATTATAACTACTAAAGATTTAAAACATTTGAATCTGCCACCTTCACATATTAAAGAATAAAATTTCACACTAAGAGCCTTTAATGATGCTACCTCATCTACAGTTGGCATGATTTTACTACCTATCCATGTGGGGATAAAGATAATGCCTACATTGTGCTACATATTATAGGATGAAAGACAATATAACATATTGTTAGTTCGACCTTGGATGAGGGACATGGAATGTGTTCCCTATATAGTGCATAAATATCTTAAATGTGCACACCATGATCAAGTATATGTGGTTCATGGTGACCCTGATCCTTTTAAGTACTATAAAATAATCAATGAACCATAGCAGTCTTTGGTAGCATGCAAGTATCATAATATTCATTTGAATAAAAATTATAAGCATTCAACCAGAGCATGCATTAAACTATCACAACCAATAGCATATCCACCATCATTAGAAATATCACCTGATTCCCTTCTTATTGCATCAAAATCTCCCAAGGGAGAATATTTGGAAGGGTCAATTAAGGAGATTCCCATACCTACTCCTATCAACACAAATCAAGATATCATCTTACCTAAGAATGAGGAGAAAACACCAGTTAATATAACTAAGATGCAACAACTTCAGTACGTTGAGGGGTCACTCATGACTTACTCAAAAACCAAGAAACTACTCATGAGTTTGTGGGTATGGTGAATATCAAGGTAAAGAATTTAGTATCTCTAAATCAAATGGTACAATGGATAAGTCCATCAATTATGGTTGTCAAATCAGAAGCACCACAACCATTAATATTGGTTACGCCTAGTTTTTTTCTTAGAGTGCTTTTGGAAGAGCAAGAACAAGTACCTCCTCATGTCAAACTGAGGGTATGCAACATAACACAACCAAACACAACAAAGCGAAATAACATGAATATGGTCACAACCATGAACATGAAGATGTAACCATTAAGAAAGATATGCATAAGACATCTGCATATTTACATAAAATGGGAGTAGGTGATTTTTAGTTGCCTAGGGGGTCTTGGACACCCATTTTTACACCCCATTTGATGATGATGCTTCTCATCCCTCAATAGTGATACATTTAAAATCCATATCGATCTTGCAATAAATTACAAATTGTCTAGGTAATATGGAGAAAAAAATAGATCAACAAAATGATGTAATACAACAAATGATGTACCAAATCATAAATTTGAAACAACAAAAGCATATCACATCTAAGATAAAATTTCTTCCTATGTAGGAGATACATCTAGATGTGTATCCTATGAACCTAAACCACCTAAATCCTGATGGGTATAGATATGATTTACATGGTCCTTATCATCAAGTAGATGGTCATGATATTTAATCATGCCTTGATTTCAAAAATGTAATTCAAAACATGCTAGAGAAGAATAAACTAAAAATTGAAGACCTTCTCACTCTTGAAGACAATCAAGAGAAACTAGCTGAAGGTACCACACCTTCATCAAAAAATTAAGGAGATTCATTCAAGTAAATGATTGATATACCTATATCTTAGCCACTGTAGCAAGTGTAGTATCAAAAACCTCTCCCTTTCCAAAATAACCTTCAACGCACGTGGACTCCATTATTTGAGCCCATGATAACTATTTTCTAGAATCTAATTGAAGCTAAGGCTATCATACTGCCTAACATAAACCCTTTAGTTATAAACAAAGCTAAACCTAAAGGATATAGGGATGATGCTTTTTGTATCTATAATAGAATAAATGGTCATGACATTCCAAATTATTATGGATTTAAGAACATTGTCCAATATATCATTGATAGAGGGGCTCACTCATGGATGGTCCATATATTGTAGCTCAACCCACAATAATTCATGCATCATAATATCATTTGCAATCCCTAGGTTAGTTGCATCCCTAAAAAATAAATAGACCATCTCACCAAGTAGTCACAATTTTGATGACTACCACGAATTTGTTTCAAAAATTATATGAGGTAGGAGAAATCACATTACTGGCAGTTAAACCTAGAATACCCAATCCCAAATCATAGGATGAAATCCTTTATTGCATATATCATTACGTAAATGGACATGACATCCGAGGCTGCTATGCATTCAGGGGATGTGCTCGAAGAGATGTCATATCAAAACATGCTCCGCACAGATGGTTCACTTGTTATGCCAAATTAAAAAAATAGCTCATCGTAAAATTCCACACTATACTAGGGAGGGTCAGTTTTCATAACTCTTCCTAATCGATTTGATTATATTTTAGTGGATAAAATGCACATTGGGGGTCCTAAATATAGCATACCTTCCTCGTAATCCACATCACAACCGATGAAGTATAGTGAGGTCTTTGAAGGTACCACATATTGCTCACTTTCATCGAGCAACACACACACTAGGGATACTTAAGGTATCATACCTTACCATCATAAAACATCAAAATTCAAAAAAAAATCATAAACTATCAAAATAAAAATAAAATTAAAAAGCTATAAAATTCAAAAACATTGCAAAACATCAAAAACAAAAAAATACTTACATTTTATATTTATATTTGCCATATGCATTCATGTAATAACATTGCATTAGGCATTTTCATCCATTTCATTTGCATTAGAATAGGTTGTGTTTACAATTCTAAAAACAACACCGCATTTGTATGCTAATCATGCATCCACAAAATCATCATAAATCATCATCAACTTTACAAGTAATTGTGTTTTTCAACACAAACCCTTTCGATTGCTATAAGAAATATACTAGGATTTTTTGGTCATTCAACCATACCTAGTGATCTTCTCAGATTTGGTAGAAAGATATCTTCACTTTTAGAAGATAAGTTCTAGTTTTGATAGTACCTTGCATATATTAGAATCCTATCACAATTTAAACATTAATAATCCTAGTTTGAACAAGAAAATATCAACACTATAAAGTGGTCCTGGTCACCTTACGCAAAATTATTTTACTTGCTCATCTTGTGATGCACATGGTCTAGCATGCTAATCATTGATAAAAGGACAAGCTACCCCTACCTAAGAAATCACTTGCTTTCATCAAAATAAGAAAAAATACCAAAATAAAGCAAATCCAAATAAACAGTTATTTTCATCACAAAATAAATCCCTTGATCAAAGAAAAAAATATAAAATAAATAGTGATTTTCATCACTAAGCATGAGCAAGTATCCCAAATCAATGAGAAGAAAATAAGGGGGTGAAGAGCTTGAATTCCTTGAATGCTCAGCATTCAAAAACCATCGCGTGATCCCCATTACAATAATGGGTTGAATGAATTTCACCTGGAAATGGGGTAGTTCTAAGAAATTTACAAATAAGCTAGCTTTAGATGGCTTTTATTACCTATTAGTCTATTCCAACTATGTCTAAACTTAGTATCATGATGAACATATGGTAATACTCATTACAGTAATGGACTGAATGAATCCCACCTGGAAATGAGGTAGTCTTATGTCTCATTTAATATATTCATTTGCACACATAGGGATAGTGAATATCTTGGTTTTCATAACAAAGATTTTATCTTTCAAAAGTATTGTACAGTCATTATACAACTTTTTATTAATAAACTAGGGTGTTTGAGTCTCGTGAAAACTTCAAAAACTCCCTAGTAGCAACAAATCATTACATCAATCATACACATTTTTCCTTATAATTTTTGTTCATTAAGGGGTGTTTATAAAATAGGATAGATACTGCATGAATATCAAAAATGATATTTAGAAGGCCACTGACTATTTTATGCATATTTTTAATGTACATAATCTTATGGAGAAAACCCATACATCTCACATTATCTCATATCACATATGGATGTTTAAAATGATTACCTTTTATGATAAGAGTTACCATTTTCATTCATGATTCTCATACATCCGGTGGTGTCTGCATTAGTTTTGTAAACACATATTACATTCATTACTTATGTTTTAAGTGATTAAAGCATACATATTCACTTGCATTAGATCATCCTCGTGTAATTGATGCATTTCATACATATCATCTATCATATCATGTATCACATAGATTAAATGCATAAACAATTGAAATAAATTAAACATGCATCTAACATACATCATTGCATCCATATATGCATACATAATAGCACATCTACACATCTAGATCACAACATATATACATACATCTATCATCTGGCTAGTACATGTCATCATTACATAACATCATATAGCATAATAAAAACATCATAAGCATTGCATCCATAGTTTCATCACATAAACATAAAATAAAATAAAAAGCATAATACACATAATGAGCCATAAAGAAAGTATCATATATATGTGTAAATGTCAAAAAGTACATGGAGGTACAAAAATGCTCACAGGCTACAACTGTGTAGGTCCTCACACCTTACAATAAAAATAATACAGTCGTCGTGACATATCAAGTGGCTCTTTCCCCCCTAAGTCACCTCGAGCATCAATTCCATCACTGGGAGGTTACTTGGAGCTAGTGCCCACTAATATCTTGGATTGTGCAACTACCTTGTGACTAGGGTACACTAAGGACTATCCAGACTAACTATGTTGACTCCTGTGAGATCCTCCTGTAGTATATCATATAGGTAGAGTGACACTATACATGGCCACTAGCCCCTCCAACTGCAATATGTATGCATCATCATAGTGGTATCTTGCATCATACTAGATAACCAGACCCTACAATATAACCACTTGTACCTACAATGCTGCTACATATCCTGTAGTAGGGATACCTACTGTAACCTGCCTAACTACAGCCTACCCTAGAGCAATAGTAGTAGCTCCTAGTTGTATCCTAAGAGCATACCACTTAGAAGTCCTAGCATCCATAGTAGCCTGACTCGCCCTCAACTCCACCCATAGGAGATCCTTATTTTCTCTAAGATAATTAATAATAGTCTAATTTGATTCTATCTAAGCTTGGTGAGTGGTCTTCTCCTCCTTGTATCCCTACCATAGGTCCTTGTCTACACTTAGCTTACTCTCCATAGTAGCAAGTGAAGTATCTCGCTCTATGATCTACCACCATGCTCTCTGTAGCTCTACCTATAGACTTTTAAGCTCTACCCAATGCAAGAAATCCTCATCATCTAGGGAATACTCCTCAACCTATGGCTCCTCCACCTACTCTGCCACTTGGTCCCACTCACCCTCTATTCGGTGACACACTCATTGCCCATGTGGATCATCAAAGGCAACCTCAGTAATATCTCCATCCCTATATCATCCCAGGCTACCACCACCCTTCCATAGTCATATGACCCACTAGGTGGCATACTATGTGATGCTTGCAAGATCTGCTATACCAATGTCATTTATAGGAGTGTCTCCCTACTCTACTAGACCTGTAGCTTGTGGTGGTGGGAGCTATGTCTTTGCCTATATGTGATGATAGATAATTGGCTCCTTTAGCACATCCTTCCTGATGCCAAATTACCTTAGAACCTTATAGAAGTAGAACTCCCTCACTCCCCTATGATGCCCAATGATACATTTGTCATACCTAACCCGAGTTAGGTATTTGTCTATATTCTCCCATGTAGGGTAGTCTAGGTAAGGTCTCTATATAACATCCCCTACCTACAAACTGGTTAGTGACCTACTGTAATGATCCAAGTATCTAGTGTGATATTAGTTTTGATGTGTCTCTACCTCCTATGGCCATCATGCAACATAACACTGAGCAAATGTTGCTACTATTATGATACCCAAGGGTAACCCACTAGGTTTGTCTATCTAGATGTGCTCCCACCCCTAAATCTATAGTAGGGGGCTGCATCCTACTCTTGCTCTTCCTTATCATGTGATCTGATACAACTCATCATACAACTGGGCTAGCAAGGTACTCTCCCACACCATGATAAATGAATGCTCCATAGTGCTCTCCAACAAGTCCTGAAGCATGTCTAGGAGGTTCCAAAGGAACCTCATGCATGAAGTATCTAGTAGAAGAACATTACAGATAATGTGCTTCATAACTACCTAGCACTATGATAAGACATATTTTTGATACCAATGCTCAATAGGTACCCCACTATGATCAATATCCCCCAATGTTGCAAGTGTGTGGTCACTAAATGCTCGTGTAAAGACTACTCCCTTCACTGTAGTAGGAGAAGAGGTGATGACCTGACCATCGATCGAGATCCTAAATATATGGTAGACATCCTCTAATGTCACCATCATCTTGCTAGTACGGAGATGAAATATATTAGTCCTAGAATCCTATCGATGGGATAAGGCTATCAAATCAACCTCATTTGACATAATCATCGATAACTGCATGACGTAACTAAGACCAATCACACCAAACCAATCCCAAGTTGTACCATCTAACTAGGGTAGTAGCTCGATCAAAATATTAGGATCTCACACCCATGTTACGGTCTAAATGTGCAAATCAAATACATAAGCAATCTCACAATAAAAATAAAACAAGAGAAAAATAGGCAATAAAATTTTAAACATTTGGCTAAGGTTTCTTAGCTTCTCATGTCGATAGTGGCTGCCACGGTCATCAATGACATCATCAGTGGCTAAATCCAATGATCATTTTTATAACCATTGGAGTTTGAACCGAGCTATCTATAGTAGTAACAACCCCTCTTTGGTAGATTGGGAGTCATCATCATCGATAGTGGATATGAGAATGACCCCTTGTAGAATCAATTCCCACCCCAAAATACCCAAAAAAAATTAAACCTACCCTAACCCACCTAAGCTACCCTAATGTTAAACCTAACTACCATGTGAGATTGTTTACCAATATTTTAATGTGGTTTGTTTAACCCATTACTTAGTGAGATTCATTTTAACTGTTTAAATGGTGAGAACGAGTTAGAGAGGTACCTGTTGAGTGTCAACTCCACTGCCTACTACCGCTTTGGTATACTCCACCATGGGGTATGGCACTAAAATCTGTCAGTGTCCCATGTTAATATCTCTCTCCCTCTATTTATAGCTCACTATTCACTCAAGCCAAATGGAAATAATGAATTGTAAAAACCCTATTTTTTTTATATTTTCCATTTTTCCATTGGCTACTAACATCGACAACGAATGTAGATTAGGGCAACCCTAGTCGCTGGCATCGATAGTGGCTAAGGAAATTACAAAAACTAGTTGTGGTCCTCGACAATGGCTAAGAAGAAGCACCTAATGTACTAATTTTCTCACCAATAGGAGCTTCAGAGTGTATGTTAAAGCATATTTACCAGTCTAGAATCATCAAATATCATCAAAATAACAAATAAATCAAATAAATCAAAATATCATATGCCCATCGTATCCATTTATTTACCCTGTCCACTTAGCTATTATAGCGACTTGCGCTCCATGCAATCCAAAAAGATGAATAAATTACAATAAAACCATTTGAACCAAATTATTTATGGATGACTTGAAATGTCTTCACTTCAATCCCCAAGAAGGCCATGGTGATCAAATTGCTCCATGGGAATGAGGCATTCATTCCATTTCTCCTATAAAATTTTTAGAAGATCGTCAAACAAAGTGATTCATCACATGCTTAAATTGAATTACTATCATCTTAATTTTCTAATAAGGCCATTGTGGTTAGACGGCTCCACGAGATAGAGATGTAGAGTTACTATTAATGGTTGAAATCATAGCTGTAATAGGACCTTCCCTACAACAAATTTGAGATGTTATTTCCCTTGTTTTAGCCTTATATTTACTGTTATTTACACTTAATTTATTTTGTCTCATCTATATTAGTTATCTATACTGCATTTTCATGGTTCATTTCTAGTTTTATAAGCATCTTTGCATTTTTTTGTGTATTTTCATGCATCCTTTCCTTATTCTCATATTTCATGAAACTAGCCTCATATTGAGAGGCATCATGTGCTATTGATGTATCTTTTAGTTTATTTATGTGCAGGTGATAGGGATAATAAAGGATCTAAGCATCATCAAGATAATAATTCTTGATATCAAAGAAGGATGCAATTAATAAACCCTCTTATAAAAAAAGTAGTGGAGGAGTGAAAATCATTGAAGTGCATATCTCCCCTTTGAGGGGCCATGAAATTTGTAATAATTGTATCAAATTGAGGGATTCCCTAAGAGGGAAAGATTTTAATAAAGACTTATTTTTATTAATAAAGACCACCCCATTTTTTATCATCTTTTATCTTGCAATGGTTACATGATTTCTTATTTTCAATTTGTTATATGTTTGGAAATAGAGTAGATGCATGATTTTTACTACTTACAGAAATGATGCATATCCTAGCTGTTAGAGGAGAGCAATAGTTACAGTACTGAAAATTCATGTAAAATTATATACTAGAGACCTCTTTCCATGCGATGTAATTAATCTAAATCATTTGAATATATTGAATGCAATAGTCAATAGTTCATTGTGGAATATTGATATTATTTTTTTAATGTATTTATAATGGAAGTTATTTTGATCTTGGTATATTGAACTATGATATAATCTAAGCTAAAATCTAATAGTGGTATCAAAGCCATAGAGTGAAGGCATTGGAACAATCATTGCCATATGACGACAAGCCCAATTGAAGTTGAAAGTGTATTGTGAATGGATAAGCTGAAGAGTGGACATCTTTGAAGCTGAGAAAATTTTGGTACATTAAGAAAGTGCAAAAAATTCAAGAGGTAAATTATTTGGTCTTATAACAATAAAGGTAACACCTACAAATTACCCTAACTTATATTTAACATGTGCATGATAATTTTACATATTTTTTAAAGTGAAATACTTGCTTGAATTTTATTTATAAGGCTTTATTAAATATTTTATTTAAGCTATTTAAGGAGGCATAAGGTTAATAGTTTACAATGTTTTTAAGAGTTATAATTTTATTCTCTAGTTTCTCAATTATTTTAGGCATGGATTAATAAGGATGTTTACTTAGTTAAATTTTTATTATTTGAAATATTAAAAGAGAAGATTTATTTTGAAGTTTGGAGTGATAAGGTATTTACTATTTTGTTTGAAAGTTTTTTTAAGAAGTGTAAGTTATGTAAACATAACTAAAATAAATAAATAAATAAACTACTTGTAGAAGGAAGAAGAACTTAGGCTTATTAGAGAAGAAAATAAAAAAATAAAAAAGATATTGAAGAGAAGCAAAGCAACACAATAAGTTATAATAGATAAAAGTGTCTCATACAATGTATAAAGTGAAGAGAAATAAAGAGCCCCAGTAAACTAAAACTGAAAAAGCAGTAAATGCAAAATAAAAGGAAGAAGATAGTGTATTCACACATTACATAATATTTATCATGGAAACTCTCAACTAGAAAAAAACTAGCATAGTATTATCTTATTATTGCATTAACTTGATCGTCTCTAATACAATAATATTCTCATTCTATCTCTCATAAAACCCTAATGCAAGTGTGATATATATAACAAAGGTACATACACGAATTTTACAATATCATGGTCGAAAAAGCAAGGGTTCAAATATAGTAACCCTAAAAGTGCATATGGGTCTAAATATAACTTAAAAAACCCTAAAACTAGTGAGTCAAGTATCCCTAGAACCCAGACGAGTATATCGTACAAAACATCCAATACTTTTTAGTTTTAACCCCACCAGAATAACATGGAAAATATTCAACATATTTCCAACATAAATAATGAGGTCAAGTAGCTTATAGAAAATATGGAGGAAAGCAAATGACCATTATAAAAGGAAATGAAGCATATTTTAGTATAAATAAAAGGCCTAGTATACACACAAAGTAAAATAAGAGGCTCAAGGCATATATAGAGTGAAAAAAAAAAGATAAAGGAGACATGCATATTAATTTAAGCTAAAGATAATATTTAAAAAAAAATTGAAGTCTATACAACCCATGATAATAGAACCATTGACCACATACAGAATACATACATAACACTGAGAACACCACACTTGAGAACTCAAAAATATGCAACATAATAGAGATATTAAAGGTTAACAATTAGCCAACAAATAGTGGCCAACAAAAGACAACACTACACATATAGTTTAAAAAAAGCCAAAGTTATCGTTCAACATGGCCATGATTTGAGAAGCCTATACACACAAAAAAAGAGGTCAATAAATAGGGCTCAAAAAATACTAAATTTTCTCCAAAAAAAGTATATAAGGCCTCCTACAAGCAAAAAAGTAGAAGAAAATATTGGTTTTATCCAAGTTTAAGTTCAAAGATAAAAAGCATTCAGTCTCATCTAAAGCACTATGCAAGAGATAGAGAGTGTTCAGTCACATCTAAGCAAATTGGACAGCATCCCCTGAGGCAACGTGTATGCAAAATTAAAGCACAAAGAAAGTTGTGAATATCCAAAGTCAATAGAATATTCAAAGCAGTAGCCTGTACACATATCCAGGCAAAACAAGGCAAAAATATTCAAAGCAACAACCTTTACACACGAGAAGGAGAATGGATGCATGAAATTTGTTTTGATACACCTGTCAGAAAGCAACGAATTAGCTAGAGAAAATCATAAGCATTCTAAGAAAATATTATCATTACCACGTATAAAAACAATGAGTATTTCTAGATAAGATATTAAATTTTTTAGTAGGAAGAATAATATTCAAAATTATTTAGGGCAGTATGAATGGATGCATGAAATGCTTTTTGCTACACCTGTCATAAAGCAAATAATTAGCTAGAGAAAAACATGAACATTATAAGGAAATATTATCATTATCGTGCATAAAAATAATGAGCATTTCCAGATAAGAGATATTAAATTTTTTTAGTAGGAAGAAT
Organism: Wollemia nobilis; assembly: GCA_028583015.1. Taxonomy (NCBI): domain Eukaryota; kingdom Viridiplantae; phylum Streptophyta; class Pinopsida; order Araucariales; family Araucariaceae; genus Wollemia; species Wollemia nobilis. The sequence continues at coordinate 4,276,621 of JAQPPZ010000267.1, forward strand.
AATATTCAAAATTATTTATAAAATTTCATTAAATGTAGCTTCAAAAAATTATATGCATACTTTCCAAAATAAATTGAAGTGTGAATTAAAGAGGGGCAAATGCATGCATTTATCATTTTTGTGCATTCTTAAGAAAAAAAGGAAAATGCTTTGAAGAGTGAGCAAAGTAGAAATTAAAGAATCTTTTTAAATATTTTTAAATAGAAAAAGGAAAAATATTTTCATAGGGAGTTAAAAGGTGATTAGAAAATATTTTTTAAAGGGAGTTATAAGTAAAGTTTGGAAATTAAGAATATGGGAATAAAAGAACTTAATATTAATAATTATGAAATTGATATTTATTGATATTGAATTGAGGTTTGTAAAAATTAAAAAGGATAAATTTTATTATTTGAAGTGAAGCAGAATAAATTGATTGATTGAATTAAAAAATTGGAGAGATAAGGTTAGTAAATTCAAGTAGGGTTTGATAGTTTATTTATTGTATAATATAAGGAGTAATAAGGAATTTAGTTTTTATGTTAATAAGTTTGGAGTGACAAGCAATATAATTTAGTTTATTTATTTTTCTATTTTTTGAGAAAATTAAAAATTGAAAAGCTTTTTACAAATTTAGTTTTTTGGGAGATAAAAGGGTTTCAACCTCAAACCTTAGGAAAATATAAATTTGCAAAGAATTCATTCTTAGTTTCTAAAATTAGGGAGATATAAGGTTTTCCACCTCATAGGATTTAATTTAGAAACTTTGATTTATTTAAAACTAGGGAGACATAAGGTTGTCAACTTCAAAGGAACATGACAAAGAAAAAGCAAGTGAAAAGAAAAATAAATGACAAAAAAATAGAAATACAAAAACATAAGTTATCAAAAAAAATTGAATAAGAAAACTTATATTTTAAATAATAACAAGTATACATTCAATATGACTCATTAGAAGAGACTAAGGAAATTTTGTACTCAATACATGATAGCGAAAATTGAAGGACAACAAGATACATTAATGAAGAAAAATATAATCTTACAATCAATCATGAGAGAAGCCAAAGATGAAAAAATTTCAATGCTTGGAAATTATCTAAGTTCAAAGCTTAATGAACATGCTTAAGATGGGTTTGAGGGCTTGGTTCAATGGTCAAAACGCTTATGTAGGAGTCGGAGACCAGGGTTCCAATCCCTTGGGCCCCCTAGTACTGGTGGTGTCGCATCAACGTAGTTAGCTACATAAAATGTTGTAGCTAGCTACATAAAAGGTTTACCCAATGCAACTAGAGGTTATAGTGGTGACAAGGATCAAGATTCAAACCCATGAAGAGGCGTAGAAAATTATAATGAGTTACCGATTCCTCTAGTATAATAAAAAATTAAAGATACTAAAGACTCTAAAGATGTTTTCAAATTACCTAATGATATAGGAAAGACAATGTATATGGAATTCATTTCTAATGAAGTTATCAAAGGTAAGAATAGAAAATAAAGGAAATGACTAAATATTTAAAGAATAATCTTGTTGATATTACCAGTGAAGTAGAGAAGAGATAATTTTTAATGCTTTGACAATGCATGCAAAGTATTCTTAATGATGCTAATGATTGCTATGATAATTTTGTTACTGTACCTGTGAGTCTATGGAAAACAATATACAAGGAATAATCACTCTAAATGTTTCCAAGATAAGAAAAAAAGGAAAGGTTGAAGACTTAGGGAACAAAATAATGATGAAATATGTTTTCTGTGATATAAATAATTTAAGTCCCATCAAAAATAAAAATATGCAAGTTGTGATCCTCATAAAAATGAATCAAAAAATTTTGATTCAAGCAATGATACTTCTGATTTAGAATTCATGACAGAGATAGACTAACCTATTACAAAATAAATGTTGTATGTGATATAAAGAATTTAAATACAATTCGTGATTGTTCAAAAAAAACTTATGCTATCAAAAATGATGATAAAATGGATTCAAATTATGATAGAGATAGTGACACTTGGAGTTGTGTTAATGTTGATAGGGATCATTCTAATGATACTTTTGGTTTTTTTGAAAGGCATACGAAAGGAATTGGTTCAAAATTATTACATAAAATGGGGTATAAAGACACAAGTTTGGGAAAACATAGAAAAGTAATGAAAATCCATTTGTACCAAATATAAGATCAAAATATGAAGGTCTTAGATATATAGGACAAACAAGCAACAAGGAATCAAGAACTAAGTTTATGACTGGAAATAATGACATCAAATTAGTGACAAAGACTAATATAATGAGTAACAATGAAGGATCAAATGGAAAAAATATTTTTGTAATAGAGAATAGATGTAATCCTTGTAATAGATATGTATATAAGATTAATAAATGTTAGAATCTATATAATTTTAAAATTTGTGGAGGACGTAATCATTCATAAATATTATATCTACAAAAAGAAAAAAATACTATAAATTAAAAATGGATTGTGGATGGATAAACATGAATGAATGAGAGAAGATAAAAGGAATGTTGTATGATTTCTTTAAAAAAAACCAAGTATGATCAAATTTTTTTGAGAATATTGTCAGTCTTATCATAAAGAAATAAATGATTATAACCCAAGCATAGCTTGGAAGATGGCCTATAGTAAAAGCATTTGTAGTGATGATCCTACAAATATGATAGTCTTATGAATGTTCTAGTGGATGATCCAGAGACAATGATAATCTAGAGGTGACTCAGAGATAAATTTCTAAAGGCAATGACCTAGAGATTGTGTCCTAGAGGCAAAGACCTAGAGGTAGTAACTGAGACATAGACCTAGTGGTAGTGATCCAAAGGTAGATATCTAGAGGTGACTCAGATACATTGATCGAGAGGTAGAAAAATAATTTACAAACAAATACCTAATTAAGGTTGCATATATCTAGCCATACCAAAGTCAAAGCTAAATAATGAAGAGAAAGAAGAATTAAAGAAAGCAAAAATCCTTCCTAACAAATACTGTAATATAGGGGATGTTGGAAGTATTATATTATTTGGCCCCCTTGTAAATATTAGTTTGGTAGTTGATTTATATTTTATATGTGTCAACACCAAAGAAAGTGTAAGGTGTAAAGTGAGGAATACGAAAGGATGCATCTCCTAGCTATTAGAGGAAAGAAACAATCAGAGTATTTAAAAGTCATGTAAAAATATATATTGGAGACTTCTCTCCATGCAATGTAATCAATCTAAACCATTTGAATATATTGAATGCAATAGTGAATATTTCATTGTGAGATATTATTGTTATTTTCTAAATGCATTTTTCATGGAAGTTATTTTGATCTTGGGATATTGAACTATGAGATAATCTAAGTTGGAAGGTAACATCTCACAATCCTATAGTTTAATCTTTACTGTAATTTTTTTTTTGAAATCATTAATGTATTAGGTCGCACCTAAGAACCCAATATGATTCACCTCATTACTATACAACCCAATATTAATATCAATGTTAGGATATCTCTTTCCTAAATGACCAATTTTCTTCTAAGTTGGTTCTCTTAATTCTTCAATATAGTTGAGCCTTTATTCTTCACTAGTTTTCCTTCAACCTAGTGGAATGAACCTAGCCTCTTCTACTCAATATGACCTTAAAATAGAGTTTGAGTCTCACTGCCTTCAAAGTGGATAGACTCTTAATCAATTTTATCAAAACTAGATACAATAAATTTAAAAATAATGGCTAAAATAAACTCTACAAATCTCAACAAAGTCTGGTGGTAGCTCTGATACCATTGATGTCATTTTAAGCCTTAATACTACCACAAATATCATAGGTTAAGTATGAAAGGATTGAATATAATATATACACAATAGAATAAGATCAAAATAATGATAAGAGTAGAATAATATGAGCAAATTAATATGTAAAATAATATTTATAACAACTCAAATAACATTCAATAATATGTACCAATATGAATGTAAAATAGCCTTAATGAATATGTACAAAGCATGCAATATAACTTACAATATTAATTGCTCAAAATGTATACAAGCTTTATTACTTCGCTCTCTCTTACAATGAGATATATGAATTATAGTTGATCTTGATCTATTCTTACCTCCATAATATAGTCATAGTAGTTTGACTTTTTTAATACTTGACTATTCCTTTCCATATACCAAGTCTTATGACTCTTGGCTTATCTACTTGCCACTTTCATTCTTGATTAATACTTGACTCTATAACATATGCACACCTAAACATGACTCTTACACTTCTATAACTTACAGGCACTAATCTAAGACACTTGTGCACATGTTTACATTACATATTTGTTCTCATACATACAAGATGCTTGTGCACATACAATCAACTTACACTTCCATACTAACTCAAATGACACTTGTGCATTTCTTGCACATTACAACTTTACATGACACTTGTGCATTTCCTACACATTCACACTTACATAAAAAGAAAAATATAACTCACACTCTAAACTACAAATAAACCTTATTATTACTTACAAATTTATCATGAGGGTACATTAGCATGTACCAAATAATGTAATATACTCCAACAAAAAACTTTATACTAAAGAGAGTATCAAATATAACATAAGGATAACATGAAATATCATAAAGAAAAGATAACGAAAAGAAAAAATAAGGAAATAGAATGCATGAGATAACTAAGCATATTGTTGAATAAAAAAATGAGCTTCAATGGCAAAAGAACAAAGAAATATGTCACATGGAATCTGTGTTGAGAAAAATGAAGAGAAACAAACACATGAGATGGTATAACTTTGAGTTGCAATGATATAATACCATATGAAAAAAATATGCATAATATTAAAGTTAAGCAAGAGACAGAGGAAGAGGCACATGACATACTTTATGTTTTAATTACAATGACAAAGGACCAAATGGAATAAAAATAAAAAGGGTATATAAGATTTGATATCAACAAGATAAAGCGAAAGAGGTATATGAAAAGACTATACTTTCGAGACACAATGATAGAAAACCAAATGGATGAACAAAAAGGGTATATGAGAGTTGAGGTGACCTACGTAAGATGAAAATAAATATGCATATGGTAAATTATAAGTTTGATCTATATTTATAGAAGAAAAAATTTTGAAAATGAAGAAAATTAGCACACAAGAGCCAAGATAAGAAATATGAAGAGAAATAGGTACATAAAACTCTATTATTCCAAGATGCAATGATAAAAGATAAAATAAAAACAAAAAATAATACAAACGATAGCTAAACTTAGTAATATGAAGAGAATTAGGCACATGAAAGACTATAATTTCAAGTTGTAAGAATAAAATACTAAATGGAAAAACAAAGAAAGAGGATGGACATGATTTGAGCTAAGCAAGAGGAAAAGGAAAAGGCACATGATAAGCTACTTCATTGGTTGAAAGATACTTCAAAATATAGATTCATCACTTCGTTAAGTATTTCCATATAAATTTAATAAATTGTTTTAGGTAAATTAGACTCAAGTTGAGTAAGATGATGAGAAGAGGTACATAAAAGACTAAAAATTTGAGTTATAATGACAAAGAGCAAAGGAAATAACAAAGAAGAGGATGCAAGAGAGTTGAGCTAAGAAATACAAATGGAAAGAGATATATGATATATTGTAAGTTTGAGTTGTAATGACAAAAGACCAAATTGAACACCATATTTTACTTGGTGTTTTTAAACACTACATTCTAGTTGTTTCAAATACCATCTTCTATCTAGTATTTTTAAACACCGCCTTATAATGTAAAATTGTTCCTTTACATTCTCATTTTGTTATTATAAAATATGGTAGTTTTATGGTATGTTAATAAAAATTAGGGTGGTCATCTATGCTATGAGCTAAAATATCTAAGTATATATATATTCAACATCAAGAGATATCAAATTCAAGGAGTTATATTATATTTCAATATTTTGAAAAGCTTAATATGGACACACTGATTTTGAAATCTTTACCACTGAAAGTCAAGAAATTAGTTGAGATCATGCCATTTGATAAGTGTTTGAATTGCTTATTGATTTAAAAAATTTCTAAATATTTTAAGAAATTATACTAAAAGTAATTATTGATTATTATTTCTATCATTATCTTGTAAAAATATAAATAAATAACATATGAATTTTTAACATAGAAGTAAAATTTTTAAATGGTATTATTATTCTTATAGATTTAATAATTTTTATATGAATGCCCATGTTAAAATTATAATCATATTCATGGTCAAGGTTGATATTGTACAATGTATTGGATAGGCCTAAGGGTATTTTATTGTACAATGCATTTATTATTTGTAATATTTTATTATGTAAACTCTATGGGTCGTAGTTAGCCTTGTTTTGGTTAGCCCTTTTTATAACTTGTAATCAACCTAGATCGCTCTTGTTATGGTGGCTTAGGTTTAAATTTATGATATAGTTGGGATTTTCATATTGATATAAATACCCACCTATCACTCTTCATTTGATCATTAAAGTGTTGTGTAATATTAGCTGCAATATAGTGATTTTTTATGGTGCCTCTGAGTGCCCACCATATATCTCTATTTTTTGTCCTTTTTGCTTTTTATATAAGATTTGAGTGGATGGTTTTCTTCCATTTGTTTGTGGAAAGTATACTAAATTATGGTATGGTATCATAGTGGCTATGGAGAAGCACTACTTGGTCACACAAAAAGCCTTCTTAATGCCTCAAAAATTTCTTTTGAGATTGGGGATGAATTCTTCTTCAAGTCCTTATGATCAATCTCAACATAAGAGGTAGTAGAAAAAATACCCTCAACATTTTATTATCTACTCATTCATCATGCATCAAAAAAAATTTGTCTCTTTTTATGCGTTTATCGAGGTTTGATCACAAGGTTTAGTTCATTTCTATAAAAAGTGATCACTATATTTTGAATTTAAATTCAAATATGACATCCTTAATTTTCCTATGTGTGGCTTTTAGAGTGTGTGTACATCCTACTTAATATGATATATGCATGTCATATCTCTCCATGGAGAGGATACATGCTTCTAAAATCCTTGTGGGGAACTCCAAGTTGTTCAGTAGAGCACAACAAAGGTGTTTTATCTATTTTTGTCTTGGGCTCAAATAACATTGCCACTATCATATTTTTGCTTCATTGAAAGGAAATAAAAGATAGAGGCAGTGCTCTTACGTGTACAGTTGGAGGGTGTAGCAAATTAGTCAAGAAATCCTTGGTTGTGCTATAAGAGAGGGAAGTTTTATGTTCAAATCTCTTACCTATCCTTTTCTAGCTGAAGTTAAAGGTGCATAATGCACTTATATAAAGCCATTGACATTATTATATTTTCTACTTAAGTTTCTCCTATGGTTAACGCATCCATTCTAGGCGTTTAGGGTCTCAAGTTTGAGACTCTTATACTCCGTTTTGTTGTTAAGGAAAGAGTTTACATGTTATTAAAAATGAAGCAATTTCTAGTCATCATTAAATGCATCGGTAGGCTAGTTTCCTTGATAGTATTTGGTTGTGGATAACTTGAAGTTGATTCCCACCAAGCATTATATTAGAATACCTTGAATGTTATGTATAGCTAACTGGATTGGCACTATTGCATACCATGAAAAGGATAAATATAAAAATTATTTTGGAGAAAATTCATTTAAGTGGTAAAATATAAGTGGAAAGCACTAGCAAATAGAGGCATAATATGTGGTAGTAATCGATTGGAAATCATAATTCTAAGGTTTGAATCTTTAGTTTTTAATTTTTGGAGGCCCATTAGGCAAAAAAAATTAGAGGCCACAAGTTTTACATATGGAAGCATTTTGAGACCATTTTTTTTAAACACATAATTTTTCAAGCTCTATGCACTGGTGGTATCAATTCATGGACTTTGTGAGTTAGGGTTGGATTGTGTAAGATGGACCATAAAGCCCTAGTTACTCAACTTAATTAGAAAAACTATAGTATTTGATCAACTCAAAATATTAGTATGCTACAAAGTAAGGACCTATGGTGCATCTTTCAGGAGGATAAAATAGTTGCTCTAGATGATGAAACTCACCCTCAAAGGGAAAATAAACTTGTACTGTTTTCCTTGTTAATTGTACCAGAGTTACTTTTCCACATCAAAGAGGGGAGTGACCCTATCAAGGGATGGTCAAAATTATATGAAATATTTGGTAAAGTTAATACCATTGAAGTATGTCACTTGGAATTTGAACTTTCCTATTTTAAGCTAAATAAGTTTGATAATGTTGAGTATGATATTGCAAGACTTGAGGCTTTGAGAATAGATATTACATATCTTAGAGATAAAAAAATGATGATGCAAAATGAATAGAACTTGTCCTTGCTAATATCTCTCCCTCTTTTTAAATGTTGAACCTAATTGTTCATATGATTCCTATTTTTTTGAAATCTTAGAAATTAGAATACACTTGATCAACATTTTTCTCTCCTAGTTCACTTTTAGGTGGAAATGCAAAATTATGTTGGGACTTCACCAACATAAAATCATACAAAGAATTCAAATATAAGGAGGCCAAGAACTAGAGGATCAAGGGCCAAGCTGAGGCTTTAAATAAAATTAAGACCACTTAAAAATACTATTGTAGGGATGGACACCCAATAAAGAATTGCTTCCTGAAATTACAAAGGATTGAAGCTAAGTTCATGAAGTTAGGTGGATGTCTTCCAGATGATGAGGGAGACTCAGAAGTATCTACCTCAACTATAGAGGCCTACTAGAGATTTTTTTGGGGGGGAGTATTATTGTCACTAACGTCTTCTCTCCTTGGTCCCTAATTTTAAATTATGTAGGGGTATTAAAATTGTAATTTGATTCATGGCAAAGGTCAACATTATACAATGTAATAAATGGGCCTAAGGGTATTGTATTGTATAAAGTAATAACTATTTATAATATTTTATTATGTAAGCCCTATGGGCTATGATTAATATTTTTATGGTTAAAACCTCTTTATAACTTATAATTAACATATATCCCTCTTGTTAATTCGGCTTAGGTTAAATTTTATGATATAATTGGAGTTTTGGTATTGGTGTAAATACCCCCTCTTGCTTCTAATTAGAGTGTTGTGTAATATTATCTATGGATATCATGATTATTTATTGTAACTACTAGTGACCACTATATATATCTTTTTTTGATATTTTTTAAATTTTTATATAAGATATGAGTGGATGTTTTGATTCAATTCATTTCTTGAAAATATTGTAATTTTTGATAACCCATTGGGTTTAGAGCAATTGGTGAAGAGTGAAGAGTTTAGAACTTTAAACCAACATTCAAATCTTGTGGGTAAACCTTCATATTATGGGGAGAAACAAGTCTTCGATTTTGTTATTTTAGATCTTTGGGAAAGTGTGGGGAAAGATTACAAATAGGAAGTAAATGTGAATAAAGAGTAAGCTTCATATTTTCTTGCTCTACATCTTTAGGGAAATTAAAAAATAAAGGATTATTATGAGGAAAAAATTGGTAGCATGGAAGGAAATCCATTTTTGAAAGCCTTATTTGAAAGTGAGGATGGCCTACCTAAGAGTATGGATGGACCAATTGGAGGCAAGAGGAAGAGTGAATCTATGGCAAGCACTGCTAGGCAATGAATGCTACACTAGATGTGATGATTAAGGATGAGATATTCAAGCATGATATAATGGTTTTTAAAAGTATTTATTTAATGTTTAAGTTCCACATATACTATACAATATTTTTGGATATTTAAAATTGTATCAAGTGGAAGTAGGAATTGAATTTAAATTATTCCATGACATCACTTTAGAAAGGTTTGTTCTTGTCATATTATCTGTTTTATAAATCAGGGATAAAATAAATTTTGGTGGAGCATGGTTTATAGTAATATGTGCTCTATATTTAAGACCATGGAGTGAGAATTTTTATATGGATATAGAAACCATTAAAAAGCTTCTAGTGTGGGTTAGGATTTTTGGACTTCCATATTGGCTTATCAATAAGAACATTTTGAAGAATATTGGTAATACATTTGTGGAATCCATTCATGAGGGATCAACTACTAAGGAACAAACTAATGATATATAATTGGATATATGTTGTTCTGGATATTTTAAAACCATTACAAAAATATATTAATATTATACCTAAATGAAGAAAATGGGGTAAATAATTGGATTACATAAATATTACATTTTTATACCACAATATTAAGAAATTAAATACAGAGCAAGATATTGCAAAGTGAAAATTATGGAGAAAGAGATGGAAATTTTTTATCATGAGATAAAATTTAATATGAAGCAATAAGATGATACTGCAGTAGAATATAGATTAGATCAATGATTATAAACTCCGAAAAATATGTCAAAGAAATCATATTTGCATATTTACATGATAAACAACATCATAGTTCACTCAAATCAAAAGAAACAAAGAAGGATATAAGATGTGTGGAAGTACAATATGCAAGCTTTGTTTTAGGAGTTAAAGTTGTAAAGAAATATTCTAAAACAATAGAGAAAAAAGAGGTAAAGTTCATACTAGTAAATCATCTTCATTTTTCTCAATAGTATAAAATACTCTCCTTGCAACCTAAATAAAAGAGTCTAGAGGTTATCCCTTGCACTTTAGGGTTTTAAGAGTAGTATAATAAACAAAAAATAGTGGAGGATATCCATGCATTTTAGGGTTTGAGGAGCAACATAAGAAAATAAGTATTGAGGGGGATTATCCGTTTAATTTAGGATTCTAGGTCAATATAAAAGAGAGACAGAGAGTGATTTTAAGTCTACTCATTGCACTTTAAATTATTTAGGGCAAGATAAACTTATAGATGATAAATATAATTATGAATAGTAACGAAAAATAAAAGATATTGATGAATATGAAAGTGTTGGTGGGAATGTAAAAATAAGAGGAATACCTTTAATAATAAATACAAAGAGAAAATAAAACTTAAAGGGGTATTGATATAGGAAAATTTGAATAAATAGCACAAGCACAAACAATAAGTGGGGCTAAGCCCACAAATAAAACCAAAAAATGATGATAAAAATGGTAACTAGTAAGATTAAGGATATGAATAAGACCCCTTAAAAAAGAATTATTAGGGAGTTAATAAGTTTTCATATTCAACATATTTATAGAGAAGGAAACCAAAAAGCAAATAATACATTTAATTATAATGTTGACTTTCATCTTGAAAAAATGAGAAATTTATATGGCATCTGATTGAATGAGGTTTATTTCTTAATGAAAATGATGTCAAGGAGTTTATTGCAAAAACATAGCAGTGTAAGGAAAATGAAAAATAACTTTGATAAAGACACTAGTGAAAAATATTATTAATAAAAAGACATATTGGATATATTTTTTTATTGGTTGTAAAAAGGGGTTTTGAAAGGGTCCCTGAACCTTTTACAAAGAGAACACAATACGTGAAACAAACTTGAGAAGACTAGCTTCTGGAGATCTACACTAGGGAGATAAATCTACAAGACCAACAACAAATAGAACTAAAATTTAAAAAATATTTTTCCACCAATATTAGGGAAAGCTAGCATGCAAGCAAAATGAACTAAGATTTGAACAAGGTTTTCCCAGGGAAAAACTAGCACACAGTCAAAATGAACTAAATTTGACCAAGGTTTTCCTACCAAGATTGGGAAGAACTAGCATGTAGTCAAAGTGGATCTTGCACCAAATAAAATGAACATTGGGCCTTGGATCCCAACGTATACAATCCCGCTCAAAAATAAAACTGAAAACCCCTATAAAGAGAAGTTTTCTAAGGGCTTGGAATATGGATCAACAAAAAAAGGAGATCTCTATAAGTCATGAGATATCATTACAAAAGAGACAAAGAGCATAGCCAAAAGGTATAAAACCCATGATAATATTATGTCCACCATGGAACCTCATTATTGGAAGGGAACATCTAACATAGGGACTCTCATTAGGATATCATCTTCTACAACAAGTATGCAAGAACAGGGCCCCTCGTACAAGGACTAGAAGAGACTATAGAAGAAACCTATCAGAAATTCACCCATACCAAATCTTACCCAGCCCCACAAAATTTCTATCCATGAATAAATCCAAAGGCACCTTCAACTGCAGCTACACGAGAAAGAATTAAGCCCACCTTGAAGATCAAAGAGAAGTTACAGGGAAATATGCCATAGGAGAATCCCAAAAAAGACAAAAAATAGATCTTCTAATATATTTCGAGCCTGCTCCTAAAAGCCCATCCTAGAAACAATCCCAAGAGCCGTTCAATTATGGATGATAAAAATGTGGTCCATCCTGCAGACCAAGAAAAGCATAGAGAGAAAACCCCTAGCTACAATAGAAAAGGAAAATAATAAAGTGGGAGCCCTCTTATGAAAGTATAGCTCTGGAGAGAAACATAGAAAGCCTTCCCTGTAGATAGTGATAAATCATGGGATCCCCTTCCAAAACTTGGAAAGGTCCATCGATAAAGGTTTTACAGCTCCAACTCCCAAGCCAAGACAATCAAAAGCTAGCCACCACCGAAGGCCACCATGGTAAAAATCTTTGGGTTGTTCTAGCCAAGAAATTAAACTCATATCAAAAATTGGAAAGCACATCTTGAGATGCCCTAGGATGATCTCATGGAGGTCCTAGAAATGCATTAGGGACAAGGTTATGCATAGCGGAAAAAATTCTTTAATAAGAAAATATTAGCATTTTTTAAAATGCAAATTCAGCTAATTTCAGGACCCTGACCATTGATCCATTCTCCCTTATATGGATTCTTTTATGATGATGCAAGTCACTAGCTTTATAATGTGATAAGCACTCCTTCCAGGAATCGAAGGCACTTGACCTAGTTTTTTTAGACACCTCAAAAACAATGCCTATGAGCCCTAAGTTGGCTCACTTTCTATACCTAAAATGTTAACTTAAATACTGCACTTTGTTACCTATTGTAGTGTCTTTAGAACACTATTTATTTTGTTCTCTTTTGCTATATTTGAAAGGACAAAACCATTACTAATGTAATGCAAAAACCTTTGCAATATATAGGATCAAGTACTTTGATTTGTACCGAAGATTTTGTCTCCTTAAGTCTTCTTCTAAAGCTTTTTATTTGCTTCTTAGATATGGAGGCTTCTTGCTCTAATACTTGAGAGTGAATTGTATTGTTGCATTTATTTTTAGACAACACCAATATCTAACTCCTTCACTTGTATAACTTAGTAACAATGAATCCAAGCTATGCAAATAATATATCTCTTTAAAGAATTAATCTTGCACTAATCTTCACTTTAACTAAAATTCTTAGTGCACTTTTAATAAGTGGCATAGTGCAATAATATCTCATTATTACTCCTTGTAATAACCCTTAAAGGTAAATTGTAATATGCACTATAATGTAGTCTTATTTGCTTCAACTTGAACAATAGGAAGATGATATTTTTATTTCTCTCAAAATATATCCAAATCCTATTTTAGTATGGAGTTATTAATCTTAAAAGAAAATATATTATATACTCCCTTTGAATCCTTTGATATGCAACATTCTCCTTGTAAATTTAACTCTAATATGGTGCTTAATGAATCCTTAATAGTAAACAAAAATATAAATTTCAACTAATGAACCTTTTGCACCAAATTTGCTTACCTTAATAACTCTAAATATGATGAGCATCTTGGTGATTAGATTCACCAAATTGCTACCTTTAATTGGATAAAATTGCAGCTCTTCTTGGCTAACTAAAAAAGCTATCTAACTCATCTATATGCAGATTTCAATCCTTCTAACTTGCTACCTTAAAATTGTAGTAGATGGCTTTAACTAACCTTCATAATGCACTTGGTAAATCTAAATTTTTTTAGTTCGTAATGCTGTCCTAATTGCTGCCCTTTCACGGTTAATCTCTTCACTAAAATTCTATTCTTGAATATCAAAAATTTGGTAGGTAACTCCTCCAAATTCCATCTGATATTTTCTTCAAGAACCCTTCAATATTATACTATAGATTCAACAAATCACTATCTCCAAAATGTGCCTTCTAGCTATCAAAGGCAATCTTCAAATCTCTTGGATTTGGTAGGATTATTTTATCTTTGATCTCTTTCAATATCTTTGTAAAATTCTAACTTCAATCTAGGCCTTCTTCTTAAGTATTTGAAAGTCTTGAGATATTCACAAATTTTCTTCAAAATTTTGTAAACTTACCAAATCCTTCCCCTTTGAGCTTGTTTTCGGAGGCCAAAAATTGTCCCAAGTTATTTACTATCAAGAACGTCTCCTAAGTAGTAAATTTCTCCAATGAGTTCTTCTAGGAACTCCTCCAATGGCCTTCTCTAAATTTCCTTCAATGAGGCTCTTTAAGCCTTCTCCTTGAGACATTTTCTCTAGGCTATTCATTGTCATAGCTTCTCTAGTGTTCTCAAATAAGACTTTTTCTTCAACCTTCAACTATGGAATTTTGGTAATTATATCTTCCTCTCGGATCTCAAAAATCTATTGCTTCAGGAATGGGACTTTTGCTAGTCCTTATCTATCTCTTCCAAGACTAGAAGTTCTTCAATGGGACCTTCTATGAGTCTCTTCAATTTATAATTTATATTATTCAATAGATATCACCAACCTTTAATCTTCTCTTGAACTCTTATCTGGAGTCTCTTCTCCCTTGAATATGCAACAAGGCTTCTATGGCCTTTTATTTTGCAATGCGTAGGTCTATAACAAGACTTCCCTCAAGTTCCTAAAATCTCATTTTTTTCTATTTTTTGCCTTAGGTACTGGATTGATTCTAAAGAAGATATTCTTCCTAGCTCTATGTAGGAATCTTTCCAACTTTCTTTAAATCTCCTTTTCCTACAACAAAGTATTAGAAATATAATGGAAGAAACACTAAATCTAGAGATGATGAATCTTCACTAGTTGATTTGTCAATCTAGTGGAATCAACGTTGAGTCCTAGTCTTCATGATATTTTCTACAACTCTGTGGAAAGACTCTAGCCAATTACACTCTCAAAATTTTTGGAACTAAGATTTGCTATCTACTTGTAATCCCTCTTGTGGCTCTTCCTATTCCCTAACTAATCTACATTAGCTCTGATACCACTATTAGCTTTTGAATATGTATGATGTAAGAAAAAAAACCATGGGATATGAAAACATGTAAGATATGATAACTAAATGATAATGGCACTAAAATATGCAATAAAATAAGAAGATGGACTTCTGCTATAACTCATTAAAATGCTATTAAATAAATCTCACAAAAATAGTACAGTGTAGTATAATGGAGGAAATGAACACTCCATAAACCGATATGAGAAAGCTACATTGCATCATACTACTACTACTCTATACTACTCATGATATATTCACTACTCTCTCCCTTCACTAACTATAAGGCCTATATATAGGAAGATAAGTTACTTGGCCCTTACTCTTCCTATGAATATCTAACTACGTTTCCTATGACACATCTATAAGTGGACTCATTGTACATTAATACTTGTGCATTTATTACATTATTGGAAGTAACTACTTAACTTTACTCTCAAGTAAACTCCTACTCTAGTAATGTACCAAAGGTGGTACATTGACATGTACCTAAATAATGTAATATACTCTAACATGTTCTTTGTTGACTGCTTTATAAATAAAAATGCTATATTTATTCTTATTGATGCCACACAAGAGTTGTTATGATTGGCTAATAAATGTTTCTACAAAGAGCACCCTTTGTATTGTAATTCTTTTGGTTTGTGCTTTATATTATAAATTGTTGCTCCAAGTCATGCTAATTTTTCTTGCATAATTTAGTTTTTCTTTCAAGTGTTTCTCACACTTGAAATGAACTACAAAAATATCAAATAATGTAAAACTTATAGGTTATCATTTTTAAATGCATAAACTACGTATGGGTAGTTATTTGAGAAGACTTGACCTTCTGAGGGGAAGTAATTACTTTACTACTTGAAAAATATTATTGTTTGTACTATTTTTGGTTAAATATTCATTGTGTTTTTATCCATCTCAGTTGTGCATAGAACAAGTCCACTTTTAACATTTTTCCTAAACGTCAATGCTATAAATTCTCTCTATATGGGTACATTGATGAACTTTGTTTTGCAAACTATTCCTTGTTCTTTAATTTATGATATCTTCTACTTGCTTGGTGAAATATCTCACATTAATTCACCTTGTTAATGAAAAGTTGATTCTTCATGCTCTTTGAAAACATTCACTTGCTTGATGGAATGTTGGTTTCTTACATTCTCTGAGAATATTTTGTAAATTAATTACAATGTATTCATTGCTAGGCCCTGGTTATTGTCTAGGAAATATCTAGAACTTATTGATTAAAGTATTTTGTGGTACTATTTCATGGATCATATGGTTACCTCTTTTCTTGAGGTTGACCTAAATAGTATCTGGTAGGGTTATTTAACCTAATACATCTTTCCAATAGAGACCTCTTTATGGCTTCTTTGTGTCTATGCTTGTGGAGGATTAGAAGGAGAGATGACTCTTCCTTCTACCTACTCTAATACCACATATTAATGTTGAATTATTTGATGATTTACATTATGAAAATAAGGATATTTAAATACATTAGATGTTCAATTTTGGTATAACAAAATTTTAACTAATCTTGCAACTATCCTTATCCTAGGGTTATGCATAAGGGGTCGACCCCAAAATGTATTTATAAAAATTTGACAAATTAGTTTCAAAATCCAAGCGAATAGTGTCCAAACACATGTAGAATATTCACTATTATTAGGGGCAATTTTGCAATTTTAAACTTAAAATGGTCAAATTATATTACAATTGGGGTGAATCGACCCAAAACAAATTGCACCCAAAAAATTTTGACTAATGGGTCCTAGTCAACGGTCCCAAATATTAGACAATTCCAATTTTCAAAAATCTTAATTTTAGCCAATTTGGTGATAAATAACCACTATGCATAACCCTTCCTTGTCCTTTAGTGGATGTATAGTCCTTGTGATTGGTGGTTAAACCACATATTATTTCACATGGGCTATGATGTAATAATTCCTGGCATAAATATTTATAGAAAATAAATGCATATAAAACAATAAGTTGGGCTCTTAACAGGTTATCATACATATTGTCCTTTTTAAATGAATTCATATTATCATTATTGTTTGTTTCCTCACAACCTACAACAATATGCATCCATGCTAAAAATTAAGACTATTTTTCTAATATGAAACAAATAAACATGAAATAATGATATCAAATAGCTTAGATGTATAAAGTGTAATAGATCTTAGCCAAGTAAAGTTGAACACCAAATCAAAGTCATCAAGGTCATCAATTTAGAATTTTAGGCCTCTTGACATAATGACAAGTTTAAAATTCACTAAAAATAACCTTGTTTATGACTTATGTAAAAAAGACATCCACTCTTCAATAGCATAATTTTGAAGAACTAGAAAATAATAACATAAAAAATAATAACATATCTTTTCTCTTACAGAAGTGTTCCTCTATAGCCTAGTTTCTATAGCTTAAATTAGATGTTTTTATGTCATACTAATTTTCAACATAGACCATATAATGTTCGTCCATATTACCAAATATATATGAAAATATATTTTATTTACGAGCAAGTGGATAAAATACAATCTAAATTAATTGGATCCTTAAAGTATATGGTAGTCTATATTAACTATATTCTATACCATACATGGACAAAAATATTCCAATAGTTGGCTTAGTATAAATTTTATACTAACAACCATATAAGATTGATTCAATTGTTGTCCTAGTATAGCCTTTTATCTTAACGACATTAGTTGTCAATAACTTTAACACTTTATTGATTGATACTAAAGTGGCTTATATAGAAGCACCCCTTTAAAAATTTCATAATATATTCAATGCTCATTATCAAATGATATTAATAGATAGTAAAAAAATATACTCCTTGGAACAAATATCTAACTTTTTATTCAAGAGAAAAACTAGCAAATTCAAAAAGAAATTCTTGTTAGAAGATCGAATCCCACTTCTTTAGATGTAAGAATAGGGAAACCCTTTTATTTGCAAAAAAAATAAAATAAAGGTATTTAAGGGAATACCAATAAAAATTCAATAAATATAAAAAAAAAAATAATAAAGAGAAAAATAGATGAAATTAATTGAATAATAGTGATAATTCATATATAATTATTAAACAAAAAGTCTATGCTTACACACTTAGTATACATGACATCATATTAAATATTCAAAAAATTATTGTTTTGATGGGTGAAGACATATCATTGATTTTTAGCAATGTAATAGTAATCTTACATCAGTTATCAGATAGCATAAACCCTCGTGTTAAAATTTCTTTTTTATTAGTAAATTCAAGTTTGGGGACAATAACTAGGGACCACTTTCCTTGCAAATAGATCTATACAAAATTACTATGACTTGTTAAATCACCACCTCTAGAGAGACAACATAATGAGAAACAAATTAAGAAGACTATCACTAGATCAAATCCTTTTAAATTATAAATAAAATTGCTACTATTATAGAGTGTTAAATACTATAAATAGTGAGACCACTATCAAACATGAGCCTACAACACCATGAACAACAAAGCCATCATTACCAATATGAACGTTGAAGACATTCAATGTGAATATTGAGAAAAACCAAAACTACCATTGATGATACTAGCATTCGGATCACTATTGTGAGCATAAGGAACTATTATCATTACCACCATGAGAAAACCTGGGTATCTCAACTAAGAGCCTAAGAAACCCACCAAGTAAGATAGGAGTTGAGGATATGGATAAAAATATAAATTTGTATGCCCTTCATGTTAAAAATTATGCTACTACATGGTTTTATGTTTGCCTTGCTATAAAAGAACTAATCATAAACTAGAATAAATAACATAGTTATGGTATAATTTATAACCATATTTTATTGATGTTGTTATCATCACTTGTGACTTCTAAAAATTATACTCTCAACTATACTTTTATGGTCATAGTGGTGATTATGTTTTACAATAAGTTGAGCATTTAATTTTAAATGTGTGTGACTATTATAAATTATGCTTCTTAAATGTGAAACCTTAACTATATAACATAAATGTTTTAATGTAACTTAAATAAGGTCGTATGGTCACAACACTCGATATTAACAATAAGGTTGTAATGTTATTAGATTATATATTTTAAGTAACACATCAAAAAGAAATATATCAAGATGATAACACACAATAATAGAGCTTTAGAATTTCCTTTGGAAGACTGAGGTTCAAACCATAGTGTACTCATAAGGGGATAAGCCAACTAGTAGCATTTGAGAATTTTTCGATTGACTACCTCAATTTTATGCCTTGGATAGTCAAGTTTTTCGTTGACTTCATCTTACTTAGTGAGCTAGGGTTTATAGTGGTTATTTCCAAGTTCAATCCAAAGTCCCACCCCATATTAGACAAAGGTGTTACCAATTTTCCTATGTATAAAAAATAACCTCCTATGAATATACTATTGTTGGTCAAGAATCTGCCTAAGTACAAAGTATTATCACTTGTGCACCCTAGACCCGACCAACATTGAAAGGTCGAAGGAAAGAGATGTCCTCCGTGCCAATATCTAGAGAGGGTTGGCTCCCTTACTAAATCCTACACGGGTTTAAGACTAGAGTTGCAGGAAAGAAATTGGAAATGATGGAAAGAAATGGGAAATATGGCCACAGGCCGAAGTGTAGGACTTGGGGCGGACTAGCAGCAAGAATTCTACCAAGTTTTATACTAGCATGTAACAGAAGGAAAGCAACAGAATTTCACTCACAAACTTGCAGAGACAACCCCCCAAATCACATTCCAGAACTCACTCACTCACCAGCAATGTTTTAAATTCAGAAATAGAATTTTAAACTTAACAACAGGAACATGAGCATAAACAGAAATGCTTAAAAATGGAAGGAAATCACACACATGAAAATGCTTGCAAATTTTAGAAGCCAAGTCTCTTCTATTGATGCAGAGAACTTAAGAAGTTTTCTCGTAAAATGTCCAACCTCCCTTTTACAATGAAATGCTTAGTATTTATAGAGGATTGCGCCTCTTTCATTTAATGCATATACAAACAAAATGTTGGTAGATCAAAAACCAGCGTGCATATTTTTCTCCTCGGCATCAGGGACATCTTCAGTTAAAACATTCTGCAAGGAAACCACGATCCAGATTTGATGGGAGAATCACACAAAGAAGTCAACAAGAGTAAATGCTTGAAGCAATCTTGGACGTCGGTGCATCGAGACGCAACAAAATCATCTAAAAATTGGGCATTTGGTCGTTGAATTCGCTTTGCCTTGCACCTTGGAAATTCACTTTTGCTAGGAAAGTACACCAAGCATTAAATCTGCTTTGAAAATTGGCAAGGTTGATAGGCGGTGCATTGGAAATGCATACCCACCAAGGTGGACGGTGCTTTGAAAATGAGCAAGATTACACCGGAGTCAAAAAAGCCATGCTTAAATCTTGTAGTTTTTTAGCAGTGATTCCAGATACATCTCAAAAATGGATTTTTGCTCAACATTTTACCCAAAATGGACTTTTATCTTCTTTTCACCCAAGTTACGCCCGAAATGGGCTTTTTGCCGATGAAATACCTAAGAAATGTTTTCGTTGCACGTGGGAGCGAAAAAGGCATTTCAGGGAACGAAACAACCATTTCGGGGGATGAAAAAGCATTTCAAGTGAAAAGGCATTTCGGAGAATGAAACAACCATTTCGAGGAACAAAAAAGTATTTCACTTGAATTTTTCCCGAAATGACATCCATCAGATACTTAGAAAAAAATTCAAAAATTTTTTTAATGTGTGAACAACACTTAAAATATATTTGAGAGTTTTACTGGAAAAATGCTTACATACTTCAATCAACTTACATACTTCAATCAAAAATTTACAAAATTTCAATGTGGCAAAAATGCCAACATTTTTGGTGGCTCACGGGGTATTTAGCTCGCCTGAATGCAATAGATCCTAGGCCTTTATTCATTGGGCTCAGAGTCCCCACTATCACCATTATCATCTGATGGCTTGCTACTTGTACCAACTTCATCCTACTTTTTGAGATGTGTCATTGTGGATTCATACACCGCCACTGCTTCAGCCCAAGCATCCATAGTAACTACCTCACGAGCACTGAGTGTACCCACAATATATCGAAAAGTCTCAACCTTCTCTAGATCAATATATTTGGCTCTTTGGCTGAGCTCTAGTAATCCAGACTCAATACGAATGAACCTCCTCATTAATGGTAGCACATGTTCTTCAGTGATGGGCTCCTCCAAGTTATCAATATCTGAAGTATCATCTATGAAAATAGCCCATAGTGCATCTAGGTCCTTCTTTGCTAGGATATTCCCCTGATCATCAATGAAACTGGGGAAACCATTAGCTGTGAGTGCATCAAAGTAAATCAATGAAGTACGCCTCTCATGCTCAAATTTCTCTTGCAGCTTGTGGGCTTCTTTAACCAGGTCCATCTTGGAGAAATAACTGCGTAGCATGATCTTGGCATTTTCCCAAGCATGGGCTATTTCACTCATTGGATGAAACCAGAGATCCATTTGAGTCATTGCCTAGATCTTCATAGCCATATCCAATTTTAGCTCTAAATCTTGCTCTGTAGACTCCACTATATGCCTGCCATATGAAATGACTGCTTGTACTTCCTGAAGGAACATAAGAACTAACGCAACCTTTGTTGCCATATTTCTATAATCAATCAACATTTGACTACGAGCTTCTTTAATTTTCTCCTTGGTGAGGCTCACCAACTGCATTGCTTTTGCTACCAATTGATTCTATAGATTCTGGAGCTGGTCCTCTAGGGCCTGGATCTTCAGTTGTGCTTCTTGCTCTACTATTTGGTACTGTGTAGTTGCCTCTTTGATTTCCTGGATTTCTCCTTCCAATTGCATTACCTGCTACTACCACTATTGAGATTCAGACTGTGTTGCATTTAGTTGGGACTACGCAGTATCCAGTTTGGCCTTTTGTGTTGCCAAGGCTTCCTCTAGCTCCCTAATCTTTGCCTCAGCCTAGAAAAAATGATCCTTATAATGCTCAACTTGCAAGTAAATTGTGCTTGATGCCACTTGTATGGTGCCCATTTGCTGAGTTGCATCTGCTTTGGTGAGATCTTCGATGACAGCTTGGTATGAATAATCATTGGGCATCATTTCTCCTTGAGGTTTCTGGACCTAAGGGACCATCATTACTATGTGCATCTCCATTTCTACTAGATCAAAAGTCACTTTCTTCATCGGTTTTGCCAAGGCTAGGGCATCCTTTCACTTTCGATTCTTCAACCATCATGATGAACTCTGTCATGCTCTACTGATTTTTTTGCTATCGGGTGCTCTGGTAGCAACTCCATCTCAGAAGCTAGTGGCTCCTCCAGTGCAAAAATTGGGGAAGATAGGAAAAGGGCTTGTTGAGGGTTTGATTCAACCATAGGGATTGAAACAGGGGAAATGGGGGATGCTTCAGCTATGCTTACTCTAAGAGGGGCTTGCATGCTTACAGAGGTAACAAGATGGGAAGGCATGGAAGATGAAATGGAGGATAATGGAAGGGCAAATGGGTTCGGGGTGGATGTGAATGAACTGAAGGAAAGAGAAAAGGGGGAAATGGGTGAAACTAGGGAAACACTAGTGACCTATGACTATGAGACAAATATGGGAATGGAAGAGGTGGATGTGGCAACTGGAGGTGAAGTAGATATGGGAACTACAGATGAGAAGACGGTGGTCACCAAGTGCTTGTTAGAAAGAGAAGAGGAAAGAAAATGCGTACCTGTGGGCTCTAACACCATTTGAGCCGGTGGTGAAGGTTGTTGTACTATAGTATCTTCCTCTTCCTTTGATATTTCCTTCTCCGCTTCCAGATCTACTATTGTCACCATTGGGCTTGATTGTTCTAGCTGAGCCGAAGAGGGTATATCTAAAAAATAGTCTGCTCAATCATCTATGAGGGAAGTGATTTCATGCTATGTGTAGAAATGGCTCCACTTCTAGGCTTCTTCACCACATCGGGGAAAGCTACTCTTATAGCCGTGCTCCTCTTCCCAAGTGAAAGTTGCTCCTCTGGCAGTAATTGCTCTTCTTCTTCTTCATCATCTTCAATATTTATTCTCTCTTCGTTTGATGCCTCCTCTTGTCTCATCATATCTTCTTCTTTATCTGGACTGCTTATGCTTCTAGGCACCAAATCAGCAAGGGAGAGGGGCTGGTACTTTTCATAGTGATCATCATAAATCAATGAAAATGCATCATCCATGACTAACGGATAATTTACCTTAGGCTTACCTCGGTGGACCCTCATGACCCACCAGTTGGCAATATTTTCATCGGACCAATCAGGCAACTTTGCTTTCATTTGTTCAAACAATCCTGGAGGAGGAACTTGCTCTGGATGATTTGTAGGATCATATTCGACCTCCATCTCATAAAAATCATGCCAAGGAGGAAGTGACATCATAGTCTCCACATGCCATTCAAGGTCATGCCCCTTGGGATTATTCCTCTATTATATAATGTCTTCTCAGGGGAAGCAATGGAAGGTCTTGGCCTTAATGTGACTTGCAAAAACACCCAAAGGATCATATCACCATCATTGAGGAAGCTCAACCAACCCATGTTCATACAGTGTCTCAACAATCAATTCATTCTGTCCACACTATGTAACCCCTATATCACCAAACTGGAAAGGCATGGCACATGTAGCTTTCTTTCCTCTACCTATCCCATATGTATCATTTATGAAATCACTTTGTCGGGCTACTTCCAGGGCAAAAAGGTGTTCAATGGTAAAATATGGTAGCAGAAAAGGTTTACCAGTAAAACCAAACATTCTAACCACCACTCCTTGTGTCAGCAAAAAGACATCACCTCTTTTTTGGTCAACCACCTCTGCTTTCATTGCTCGAGGCACTCTGTTGCATACCCCATAAATCAACTCCAAGGCGAGCCCCAAAAACATTCTATTGAAATTATAATAAGACTCTTTTCTTGATAGGCTCTGAGTCCATGAATATACTGGCAATGCCCTCCCTATTTCATCTATCTTGTTTACTGCTATAAAAGCAAAATGAGAGTGCATGTGATAGAAAAAGTACCATACCATAAGGGAGCAATGTCTGAAAGTAACATCCTCTCTAGTTTGTACCTTTCGCAACTATGAGTGTATCCTTCATTCCAAGAAATCTACCCAATCAAAGAAAATCGGATTTGTAGTTGTGGTCATGGCAATAGGAGCATAAAACTCCACTTGTGAAATGCACTACACCATTGATGCTTGCCACTTGTGCACTATGGCATCTGAAGACAATCCCATCAACCACGCCAGCATAGAGTATAAATCTGGGCTCTTGAAATCCTTTAGTGGTGCTGGTAATTTTGGCAACTCCCCAAATCATGGTGTCTTCAACAACTGGCTCTCCATAAACTACCGCATGTGAACAGTGGACTGATATCTCCTCCTCCTCCTTAAAATTGAGCCTTTTAACTATGGCATAGGATGGAGGTTGCTCACCACAAGCGAATGCATCCTATATGGAGTTGGCTGAAATACTAAACAATTTATCTCCTTGGGCATTTTGAACAGTTCTTGTACCCGAATTATAACATTGTGCAATTGCCCAGACCAGCTCGGGACATGGGTGTACAGGCGTACACAGGTACCAGGAGAGATGAGAGTAAAATGCAATGGTACGGGAAGTTCCAGCAGACATATTTTGCACCGCAAACTCAACATCCAGACGCAATTTTTCCACACCCTTGTTGGTGATGTTGCAATATTTAATCTATGCCATGCGGTCATCATAGGGTGTTAATTCTACTTCTTCCTCCTCTTCTTGAAGTGCTCGTTGGTTCTTTTTTTTGATGTTGAGGGGAAGAATGATGGGGGAAAAGAATGGCGATAGGGTTTGTATGCATGTTTTTTTTTTAAATAATTTAATGGAAGGGGACGAGGAGGAAAAGCGGATGAAAAGCTATTTTTTTAGGTCGAGGAGAGGCTTTACGGGGAAGTCGAATAGCTATTGCGAAAGGGAAAGGCTTTACGAGGATGGGAAAAGCTTATTTGGGAGAATGGAAGAAGAGATATGGTATATTATATTTTTTATTTTTTTAATTTTAGAAATGGATTTTTTTTGGGTGGCAAAACAATAGTTTCGGGGCACGAAAAGGATGTTTTGGGGGAGAGGAAGAGTGATTTCGGCGCAAAAGAAATGAATATATTATTAAATATTTTTTTAATTTATTTTTAAATGCATGTAGGTGGGGCAAAAAGGCATTTCGGGCCCCGAAACAACCTTTTCGGGGACCTAAAAGGCTATTTCGTGGGAAAAAACACAAGAGGAAAGTTTGTGTTTTATGTTTTTTTTTTGCATTTTGCTTTTTGGGGCCCAAAACAGCTATTTCGAGAAACGAAATGGCTATTTCGAGAGGTAAGAAGAGTTGGACGGGAAGAGGCATATGGAGGGAAAATCAAAATTTCGAATTTGAAAAATTTTCCACATTTTTTTTTTTTTTTAATTCAAATGCAGAAATGAAGAGCCTTTCTTCCTTTGTAATATTTTTTTTCTTTTTTCTTTTTTGCTACGAAGGGGAGAGGAGAATAAACAGAAGGCAAAAAAACTGAAAAAGGGGGTTCTCAAGGTAAGGGCAAAAAATGCAAGCCCTTTGTTTTTTTTTTTTTTACACCTCCAGAACCTTGGACCCAAAGAACGCATCATCCAAGTTGATATTTTGGTTTTCAACTCCTTCAAGAACTCCCTAGTTAAGCATATTTTCCATGGAGTAGTACTCGGATGGGTGACCCCCTGGGAAGTCCCGGGTCCTGACCACTTTTTCACCTTAGAATTTTTTTTCTTTTCTTTTTTTTATAAAACATACCATCACCATTTTAAAGCAAATAAAATATGATCAAAAGAATATATACATATTTACAAGATGGTACCTCATTAACATCATGTCACTGAATATAGGCCTTCAAATGAAGGTCATTCACTAGAATAGGGAGATCCCAGCCCTTCATATCATGAAGATGATAAGCATTTGCTGAATTCACTACGGAGATCTGAAAAGGGCCTTCCCAGATAGCATCAAACTTGTTATGTTTCCCTGGCTTAGCTTTATTTTCATTCCATTTGAGCACTAAATCTCCCACTTGGAAACTATGCTCTGTTGTCTTCTTTCCAAACCATTTATGCATCTCTTTGGTGTGCTCGATGAATGCTTGATAAGACTATTCTCTGTCTTCTTCCAACTGCAATAATTGTGCCAATCTTGCACTCATGGGATCATACTCCTCATCTTCATCTTGAAACAACTGCAATGTTTGAAGGACTGGAAGCTCGATGTGGGTGGGCAGGACAACTTCTTTTCCATACACCAAAGAATATGAAGATGTTTTGATTGATTTTTTCATAGAGATGTGGTCCGCCCAAAGAGCCTGGTTCAATAGCAGGTGCCAACTCCTTTTGTTATTTCCCAGTGTCCTCTTTAAAATATGCAGCAAATTTTTATTAGTGGATTCGGCCAAACCATTTCCTTGCGGGTAATAATTGGATGACATCTTGAGATAAATTCCATATTTGCTAGCAAACTCTATGATTTTAGCCCCAATGAATGGAGTTCCATTATCAGTTACAATTGAGTCTGGGACACCAAAACGAGTAATAATTCCTTCTAGAAAAGAAATGATGGTCGTCTGATCAACCTTCTTGGTGGGAATTGCCTCTGCCCATCTAGTGAAATAATTAGTTGTCATTAAAATGTATTTGTGCTCTATGGAAGAATGTGGATCAATGACTCCAATGAAGTCAAGACCCCACTACTGAAAAGGTGCTTCCACCTGAATTGGGTGTAGAGGCAGTGCTCCTTTCCGGGTTCTACCAACGTATCATTGACAGCTGTCATAGTGCTGACTTACCCTATGAGCATCGACAAACAAAGTGGGCCAAAAATAGCCAGCTCGAATAATTTTTAAGGCCATGGGCCTTCCTGCATAGTGGCCACCAGATAGCCCATAATGAAACTCTTCCAATATTTTTTCTTTCTCAGATTCCTTCACACATCTAAGGAGAACTCCATCAATATTTTTGTGATATAGCCCATTAGGCAACAAAACATATTTGAGGGCTTGCAGCCTAAACCTCCGATGTTGTGAGGCATCAAGGTGTGGTGGACACTTCCCAGAAGTAAAGAAATCAATAAGCTCCTCCGTCCAGTCACGATTGCTTGGAGTATGGTTTGTGCAAATACTTTCACCAATATCTTCCTCATGTACCATACCCAATGATTCGGATGCCGCACTTCTGGCCAACTCTTGACAAAGAGCTCATCCATGAACTAGCTTTGTTGGTCGGATCTCCACATCGTATTCTTGAATCTTTGAAACCCAACCTGCTCTTTTGTCACCTAGTTCTCCTTGGAGTATGAAGTTTCGGACATCAGGATGTATAACATAAACAATAGTTTTGCTCTATAAAACAAAGTGCTGGAACTTCTTTAAATATTTCATCACTGCATACACCTGTTTCTTGATGAAATTGTACTTCTCTTGGTGAGGGGAAATGACTTGGCTCAAGAAGGCAATTGGCTTCTCATCTCCATCTTCTTGCTTCTATGTCAAAACTGCAGCATAACTCTCTTGCTCACCCACCGCATAGAGAATAAAGTCCTTTGAATAATCAAGATTAATCAATACTGGAGCTTGGGTGATTCTTTCCTTGATCTCCTGAAAATCTTATCTTCTGGCTTCTATCCATTTAAACTCGGTATTATTTTTTAAGAGCTCAGTCATGGGTTTCACAACCTGAGCAAATTCAACAATGAACTTGTGAATGAAATTAATTTGGTCGAAGAAATATTGAAGATATTTTTTGTTAGCTAGCAATGGTAGCTTTAGAAGTGCTTCAGCTCTTGTAGGGTCAATTGCCAATCCTTCTTGTGAAATCATGTGACCCAACAATTTCCCTTCTTTGACAACAAATATGGACTTCTTCGGATTAATAGAAATCCTAAACTCACGATATTTCTCGAACACCTACCTCAAATGAGAAACGTGGTCTTCTCTGCAATGTGAAAACATAGTCATGTCATCAAGATAGATTACAATAATTCTATTCAATAACTCATCGAAAGTGATGTCCATGGCCCTCTAAAAAGTAGTGCCAACATTTGAGAGCCCAAACGACATTCTTTGGTAGGTGAACGTGCCCCACTTTGTAGTGAATGTTGTTTTATGTTGATCTTCATATTTTACCCATATCTGGTTATAACCAGAGAAACCATCCAACAATGAGAATCTCTATGCATCGGCAACCACATGAAGGATTTGATCAATTTGTGGTAGAGGGTAATGATATTTAAGCGATGCCTGGTTCAAGTTGCAAAAATCAACACACAACCGAATGTCTCCATTCTTCTTTCTTATTGGTACCAGGTTCGCTACCCATGTTGAGTGCTTAATCGGGTAAATTATCTTCGCTTCGAGCATTTTCAGCAATTTTACCTTCATGAGTACTTCGATTTTAGGATTGATGGGACGCTACTTTTTCTCAAAAGGGTTTTACCCCCTCTTGCAGCTCAATGGTATGCTGAATTACATCCTTGTTATATCCCTTCAAATCCTGATAACTCCATGCAACGATGTCGGGGTACTCATAGCACAAGTTCTTAATGTCTTCTAATTCCTCAAGCATGCAATCAGTTCCAATTTTAATAATCTTCTTAGGCTCTAGCTACAATTCCTTGTATTCCTTCGCATCTACCTTGATCCTATGCTTCTCAGCCCTATCATTTTGATCAAACAAGCTCTCGAGAGAAATCAGCCCCCTTGGAATGTGATTGTTCTTCAATTGTATCATCCCCTCCATCTCTTCTTCAAAAAGCATTCTATCATCTGTGCTAGCAGCTTCCTTAATAAAAAAATTGACTATTTGCTCATCATTATCAAATACTTGCCAATAGATGTTCTTGTCAGGGACTGAGGGTCTATAGATCACCCTGATAGTCTTGGGATTTTTGACTATTTGTTCCATAGGAGAATAATTTGCGCCAAGAGAGGCTAGAATATCTGCATGCTTATTCTACTCATGGGAAATCGCCTAAATATTCAAAGCTATGAAAGATTCAAATAAATCCCACACTTTGTTGCGATAGGCTTTTAGGTAGTGTTGCTTCGACACACATTTATTCATGGTTTGATTGACAATAAGTTTGGAGTCACCAAAAATTTATAGTTGTTTAATGCCCAAATTTTTAGCCTTCTTCAATATGAGGCACAATGCTTCATATTCGGTTGCATTATTTGTACAACTCCAAGTCAGTCTGTAAGAATAAGTCTTCTGTAACCCTAGGGGGAGATCAAAACAACACCAGCTCTTGCACCATTCTTACACCTGGTGCCATCAAAATACAACTTCCATAATTGATCTGCAATAGGATCTAGGGAATCAGGGACTCTCTCTTCAATCTGTACAGGCTTGGTTATTGTATAACAACCAATATCTATTTCAATCATCGCATTAAAATCCATGAGCGAAAACTCATCTTCAAGGTGAAGCTCACTAAGTGCTTCTTCCATCAAGTCAACTTCTTCTAATTCTTCAGTCATCATGTTAACTATCCCTGGAGATTTTTTCTCCTCTTCCTCCAATTTCTCAATATGAAAAGGAGAAGGTTTCTCATTATGTATGTGAATCCTCTTTCCTTTGAATGGAATCTCCAAATGTGAGTAGTCTAAGGAAAGATATCCTCCCAACTTCGCTATGAACTCCCTTGAAAGACACATGCTAAAGTAAGGCTCCAAGTCAACCACCACCACCTCCTGGATGATAGTAATTTACGGCATGCTATGTAGAACAATGGGAATATCCTTGATTACTCCCACCGTCTTGACCAGAGTTCCATCCAACTGCAACACTCTGGGGCTACTTCTTGTGTATTCCATCCCCATCACTTCACATACTACCTTTGGCATGACAATAGTCGTAGCACCAGAATCAATCATACAATTGTGTACAATCCACCCCTCCATTCTGAGTGACAGGTAGAACGAGGGTGGCCTATTCTTCCCAATGGCTGAAGTCGGTAGTGTTTGTGCCAACACTATTTGAGGACTTTTCTTTTGATATTTTGTAGTCTTTAGAGATTCTCTTAGTAAGTCAACTTGTCCAGGCAACTGTAGTGCATCATATAGGCTTTCACAGGTATTTTATTCATTTCTTCCACAATGTTATAATTCGAGGCAGTTGGGGATTTTTCTTCTATGACCCTCTCATACTTGTCCTAGTACTGCTGAGTAGCTTCCACTCTTTGCCTCTTCATCAATGATGGGTACTTGAGGTGCTCCTTGGCCTGTTCTTTTGTCTCATCTTGCATTTGGGAAGCTGTTGTAGGTTGTGAAGTCGATGCCCTTGTTCATGATCTTTCTTGAGCCTGTTTAGGGAGAAGATATTTTAACAAGATAGAATCTTGCTCCTTAGTCATTACACCAGATGCTTTCACTGGAGGTTGCCCTTTTTCATTTTGCACCTTTGGTTCTGTAGGCACCTTCAAGGGTTCAAGCTCAGCTGGATCTACAGTTACTGGCTTCTTTTTGGATCTCGTAAGAACCGAAACTTGCTCCAAATATGGCATCATAAAATTATGGTCAGCCTCTCTGATCATATTGACTTGTCCACCAACTAAAATTTTTGCAAGCGTCTGCACATAGTTCAGGTGCACCATGTAGGTTTCTTCTCCATGGGGATCATTGCACGTTGAACACTAGTACGCCTTTTCTATCATGTTGGTCTCCTCATTTGCTAACACCGTCATGTTCTTCTCAGGGCCTCTACTAGTAGATGCTTGCTCTCGAGTGATCGATGGAGTTTGGAATCTTCGTGATCGAAATTCAGCCTCCGCTTGCTTCTTCCTTACTATTGTAAGCTCATTGGATATTGTCCTTAAGGCTGCGTTATTAGATTTCACCTCTTGTAACAATGTCGTATAAGGATCAAGATTGGAGAGTGTAGGAGGTGCTAGCAAAGGTAGAGGTGCTAGAGGCATGGGTAATTGTGATGGGGTCGATGGTGCTGGCAATGGTAATGGGACTGGTGGTGCCAAAAATGCTGGAAAAGGAACAGATGATGGCAATTGTGGTACTAACAGATTGGGTAACTAAAAATCTTGGAGTTGGGTGTTGTGGGACAGGGATCGGAGCGATTTGAGGTGAGCTCGAACTCCATGATGGAACTGGGTACATGGAAGGCATGGGTTGTGAAAATGTACTAGAATACAAATACTATGGAAGGTCAGGGACAATGGGCATAGTCATCTTTGGGGGAAGCCTACCTACAACAATCAAGTCAGATTCGGCCTTCTATGCCTGTGTGTACAGGTCTGGAAATGTAGTCACGTTGGCCTATCGCACGACCATGCCAATTTCAGTGCTAAATGCCCTAAGGTAGTAGAACATGGCTTGTTCATGCGTGGGCCACAAACCATCAGGAACTCTTTGCCAACTTCGAGCGAACCTAACGTTGAAATCAACTATCTCCTCCTACGGATGTCTTTGGATTGTTGTAAACTGGTGCAACAAGGAGTATGGGTCAGCTTGTTCATGAAAATTCTTAATTAATAACTCTGCCAACTGATCCCATGATGTAATAGTACCAGGTTGCAATGATCGGTACCAATACAACAATTTCCCTCTCAATGACAATACCAACAATTTTACCATTACATCTTCATCCATTATGTCATGGATGGTCGCCAAAGAAGCCACATCTTGGATATGCTCATATGCAATTTTTATCGGTACCATCATAGGTAGGCAAGGCCTTCAAAGCTGCTTGGGGGACTAGATTTTGTGCTTGTAAATTCAAGGCTCCTGAACTATTCCACGCTGGGAACTGCCTTGGTGGTTGTGGTTGTTGTGGCAAACTATTCTCCAACCATTGTCTTGTATCCTTATTTAGTTGTAAATTTTCCACTAGATGTGTTCTTTGACCATACTAAAGAGTCTTGTTCTTATCTTATTCTTATAAAATATCTTGTCATAACCCTTGAATATGTGCTTCATTTCTCAACTTCATTTTCTTCCAAAATTAATTCTTATTCTGAAATCCACCCTTTATTCCATAAATTTATTTATCCATAGAGGTTCCATTTTCCTATACCCTAAGCCCCTGTCTATTTATATGTTCTATTAAATTTTGAGATAGCTAGTAATTCCCTCCATTCCCAAACCAATGGTCTTTTTCTATCCTTTATTTATTTCCATTTCCTATTTTCCAAACCAAAAAATTACCCACTAATAGAAAATACTTCACTAATATTTTCCACATGATAGTTGTATTGGTAATTGGCTTGATAGGAAATCCAATTCACTCTTCAAAGGACATGGAACCCAAATATTTCTCCTTAATAACCTCATGCCATAATTATTTACCAGTTATCAATCTCCAAAGGCTCTTGGCAGCTAATGCTTTCCTAAATTTATGTATATTTTTAAGCTCCCTCCTCATGCTATATAAGGTTTAGCTATCATACTGCATTTAAAAAAAGGCAATGTCCTTATCCCTTATTCCTATCCAAAGGAAATGGAAGCATTTCTTCCTTATTTTTTCCACTATTTTAATAGGAATATAATCCATAGAGTTCCAAAATACTAGAATGACTTCCAAAATTGATTTAACCAGTGTTAAACAACCTTCCAATGATAACCATGTACTGCACCATGAAGTTACCCTTTTAACTACTTTATTGTATAACCAAATCCAATCTTGGTATCCATAATTATTTGGCTTCACTAAATACCTCAAATATTTTAGACCTGTTAGCATAGATAGCATACTTCATAGCTTAAGTTATCTATTATTACATTATGTTTTATATGTAGTGCATTTTATACATATGTGTAGCGCATACGTTACACATGTTGGTTAGAATATTGGTTAAGGTAGTTGATTGCAGTTGGTTGATAACTGCATTCTATGGTAGTTAACCAAATGTACTATATATTTTTATTCAAAATAATGCAATGTTTAATGCTTCCATTTGGTCAATATGGTATCATATCTTGTATACTATTCAAGGGCAAAGTGATTTTTGGTTTTGTTGGTTATCAGGATGCTATCTGATAGGTAGTGACCTAAGAAGAAAAGTAATAAATCATTTCTAGATACTCCTGATAAATGCTGGCACAGACGTTAGTCTCATTTGCTATCACCTAAATTGTTTGTTGGACAAATATGTAGTATCACTGCACAACATGCAACATGTTTTATGTTTTCTGACAAACAAAGAAGCGAAAGCGTGGAAAAAAACCATCATAGAGATCACTACTGGAGATCCCTACAAGCACATTTTTGGAGTTGCAGAGGGAGCAACGGTGCTCAGGTGCACTCAAAAATAGAATGATGTATATTGTCATCAAGTTTGATTGCCTTGCATAGACCAAATACATTGTAGGATTTGTTTATTGTCTCACATCAACCCATTTGACGCAGACTAGAGATCGCGTAGACCCCTGTTGATAAGCCCTTGTTGATAAGCACACAATAGATAAGTTGCTTGATTAAATCATTTTGGATAGCATATCCTAAAGTTTTTAAATCAAATATTAAAACTTGCATGTGAGTTCATTCGTGTCATGGGGAAGAATGGAGCCCGCTTTATTTTTTTTAATATTTATGGTATGGTTGCATAAAAGGCATAACGTGCCTTTGAAGACTCATCGGCTCTCATGGTGGAGATGGTCGGGTGACCTCGTGCTAGGGTGCTCGCCAAGAAGGAGGTGTGGGTTCAAATCATGCGCCCACATTTTTTTTATGAGGCAAGACTTACAAAGAAGTGGTGGTGCTAAAAACAAAATAGAGGTATTTTTATTATATACCTTATTTTTTTAATTTGGTTTTGGAAAATCTTATTTATTTTGCATATAACACCAAGTTAGGAGGCCTTACTTTGCAATTAAACAAGACACCATGAAACAAGAAATTTCTAGTGCATTTTTTTTTATCATAGAGGGATAAGAACATCATTTTTGCACTAAGATTCTTTTGAAATAGACCACCTTATTTTTTTGCATAGAAAGCATATTGATTTGAAACTAAAGAAAATGAACTAATTTTTTCCATGGAGGGATAAGCAAATATAGTTTTTTTTGCAATTTGAAAGGGTACACACAATTTTTCATCCTTGTTTATTTTACCATAAAAAGGGGGGATCAATAGCATTTTTTCTCTTGCAAAATTCTAAGAAAAGGGAGGAAGAAAATTGTGGATTGGAAAGAAAAATTGTGGATTTGAATATCATTTTTGTAAACCAAAATCTCACATAGTTTGTAGAAATCATTGTAACAAGATGCATTTGCAGGGGAGACCAACATCTTAAAAAAAAATTGGCATTGTAATTAGGTGCATTTTTGGTGGAAATCGACACCTATAGTTAATCTGTGGGCACTTGTGATTTTTTACTACATTTAAATTTTCTTTTTTTTTGCATTTCAATCATAATGTAAAATATACAAAGTAAATAAAAGACCCCAAATTTTACACCTATTTGTGCAATTTATTGCACCGCAGTGTTCGGTATATATGATACCTTTGGCCCATGCTTATAGGTAATGTTGTCATGCTTTGGGCTATTGTATCTACTGCCTAACATAGCTACAATATCGATATTTGAGCTTGTTCTCTATAAATAGTCAAGGAGAAATAAGGAAATCCATTTTTGATATTCACTTCATTTTATACCCTAATTCTTTCTATTTTTTGGCTTAAACTCCTCCAAATCATCATCCTTTTTTAGAAGGTTTTTGAGGTAGGTGTCATACATTTGATTGAATTCTCTTTCAGTACTGCTTATGTGCCATGGATCGATCTTGGTTCACATACCTTAAAGTCTCCCTCACATACAATCATGTATATAGAGGGGACCAATTTATTCCACGTACCAACGGGTATATCGGAATAGCGGGTATATCGAACATATCAGGTCTATCGATCTAGTGGTATATAGAAAGATGGACCATTTGGTGTTATAAGGAACCTTCACAATGGCCACTATTCACAAATATATGTCATATTCACAGTTGCTCAAAGGTTCTAAGTTTACACCATGGAAAACAAAGATGAGAGCTATCCTTCAAGTTGAAGATTTATGGGATGTAGTGACTGGCACTACAAAAAGTCCAACACCAGGGCTAGATCAAGAGGCATTTGATAAGAAGGATAGAAGGTGTCTCATGTTTATTATACTTGCTACTACATATGAGGTACAACCTCATATTTGTGATGCAAAAAATAGTAAAGAAGCATGGGATGATTTGATTACCATTTATGAAGGGAAGAATCAGTCTACTATTCTTAACCTTCAATCTCAACTACATACACTCAGTATGAAATATAGAGAGATAGTTGAATTATTCCTATGCAGAGTGGCAAAATTGAAAGCCAAATTTAATGTTATGGGAGAAGTAGTGGCAGATAATCTCTTGACTTAAGTCATTTTGAGAGCATTGCCATAATCCTACAAGGTGTTTATCACATTTCTACAAGTGTCTAGTAAACAAGTTAATTTTCTAAAGTTGGCAATTTTGCTTCAAATTGAGGAGGCAAATCAGCTTCAAAGATATGAAGTGCCAAATAATGCACTTTACTCCAAACAAGGGGGAAAGAAAAAAGGTAACTTTTAGAAGGGAGGATCTTCATCCAAAGGAAAAAATGAAATAATCTCAATAGAAAGAAAATAAATATTATAAAATCTATGATATGGATAACCAAGACACCAACAGGTGTTGGTTTAAGAATAAAAAACCCAATGACCAATATCACAATAAAAGGGAAAGGGGAAATACAATCCACAAAAGAAGAATAAGCAACCCAAGGGAAATGTTGCTTATGAGGAATCAGACTTATACTCTAAGAGAGCACACAAGGTGCTCATGACCCACACATCTTCTCAGTAGAAGGATCCTATGTGGTATATTGATTCCAGTACCATCAAACACATGATTGGTGACAGATCATGGTTTAAGAATTTTGAGGCAAAGGAAGGTAAACCAGTGACCATTTTTAATGATAAGACCTACCGATTACAAGGTGAAGGAGATGTTTCAGTTACTCTTTGAGAGGGATTAATATTATATTCCATAATATTACCTCTCCTCACATGGATCATGTTATATTGCATTTAATACTCACACGGATCATGCGTATTAAATATCGATTATAAAGGATTAATATTTAATTCTTAATATTATTCCTATTCACACATATCACATTGTATAACATTTAATTCTCACATAGATTGGGTGCATTAAATATCACTTTTGTAAAGGTATACATGCCTATAAAAATATTTTTGATGTGAATAGAAACTCAGTTTTTCATCACGCTCATTCTTGCATGCTTGCTCTCGAGTGTTCATTCCATATCAATGGCATCAAAGCCAAGCATTGGATAAGTGAGTATCCTATTCCTCTAGGTCAATCTAGTTCAAAAGAGGAATGAGAAAACCACCATCAGATCTTGGCATTGGGTGAACACTCTTCCATTTTTTGCACACGACTTCAAGCACTCCTCAATAGACAACTCTCGTTGGGTCCCTGTGGTCACTGACCTTCAACTAAGTAAGGTTTCCTCTAACCCCAACCCTCAACTCTTGATCCAAGTTCTCACACTTATATTTTTCATCCCTTGACAACTTGACACAATCCTGCAAACTCTTAGATAGCTGGGTCCATATGAATCTTGACCTTCAGCTATTGATCCAAGTATCCACCCTTGGATTCATCATTACTTTGACACCATGCTACCAAATTCGATCCATTCATTGGATGAAATATCTCAATGATATAGAGAGATTGATGTTGAATTTTAGTTGATTCAAAAAGCCATTCTAATCGATGCTATGGCATCTATTGAAGCCGATAATTCTGAATCAATATCTAGAAGTAAACTAGTGTTTATGGGTAGAAGTCCCATTGTCCTTATTCTGAGTGAAACTCAAAAAAAAGTGAAACTCGAAGAAGTTTTTGAAAAATATCAACAACTCAATGTTGAGTTTTAGTTGCTTCGAGATACCATAATTGCAGTGGAACTTGCATCTTCTAAAGAATAAAAATATTTATACTACACTAGGAGATGAAATCCTTCTTGTTGAAGAAGAAGAATTTGCTAAAAACTAGGAAGCAACACCTAGATTTGAACCAGGATTTGTGGGTGAAAGGCCCACCATCTTGCCATTAGATGATGTTGCTAATGGTATTAACAATATTTTGGTTGCGGATCTGAGCTCCTTTAAAGATTCAATTTCTCCTGATGTAGATCCAATTTCTATTGAATCTCTTGATGCAAATCTAAGTCCATTTACTAAGCCATAGGATGTTCTACCAACTGATGTTGAGCAAATCTATTCATTGTTTTTTCTACCTGTATCTCTTTTTCACTAGCCATTGCAGTTCATGACCATTAAAGATTCATCATTTTACGATGATATTCTATTACACACAACCTTTGCACCATCTTCCTTGGTGGTTTCTCACAATATTTGGTGGCCCCCTACAATTTTTGATCTACCATTTTCACCATATTTCAAGCATGATTCATTGTTTTTCGGTATCGATCTACCACATTTCTTTGATAACATCTCTTTTCAGTCTGAAGTAAATTCTCAATTCTCTACTACATTCATTCCATCACTGCGCATATTTTTTTCTCTCAATCGCAACCTTTTATCTGGTGTAACCGATCACATTTTTGATAGGTTTACTTTATTTCTAGGCGATAAGCTACGAGAAGATTTTTTACCAGCTTCCACCTCGAAACCATGGCGATGACCATTTGATCTCAGTGGGTGTTGCACATACTTCTAGACACATTTCCATAAATTAAATTAAATTAAATTTTTTTATCATTAAACTACATTTATTAATGCATTTATTAACTTAAATTAAAATTGTAATTTAATTTAAATTTTACATCATTAAATTGCATTCATTAATGCATTTATTAAATTAAATCAAACTTTTATATAATTTAATTTAATCTGTAACTGCCATAACTATCATTTAATGTGCATCAAAACTAAACTTTTCTTCCCTTTGGAACACATTGGAGTCCAATGCTTCTACGGTAGGGAGGAATGATAGGGATTAATATTATATTCTATAATATTACCCCTCCTTACATGGATAATGTTATATTGTATTTAATACTCACATAGATTAAGTGTATTAAATGTCGATTGTA
The DNA here is from genome assembly GCA_028583015.1 of Wollemia nobilis. Taxonomy (NCBI): domain Eukaryota; kingdom Viridiplantae; phylum Streptophyta; class Pinopsida; order Araucariales; family Araucariaceae; genus Wollemia; species Wollemia nobilis. The sequence continues at coordinate 4,314,893 of JAQPPZ010000267.1, forward strand.
AAGGATTAATATTTAATTCTTAATATTATCCATATTCACACGGATCACATTGTGCAACATTTAATGCTCACACATATTGGGTGCATTAAATATCATGTTTTTAAATGAATACATGCCTATAAAAATATTTTGGATGTGAATACAAACTCAGTTTTTCATCATGCTCATTCTTGTGTGCTTGCTCTCGAGTGTTCATTCCATATCACTCTTCCAAATGGACATTTTCAGATTGATAAAGTTCTCAATGTTCCTAGATTGGCAAATATTTTTTTGTCAATCCCTCAGATCTTGGGTAAAGATATGGATGTTGTTTTTAGAGTTGAGGATGGGAGGAAGCGATGCTTCATCACTAGAAAGGAAAAGCATGTAGTAACAGGTTTATACAAACATGACTTGTTTATCTTAGATGTCATTTCTACGCCTCATGTTGCCATGGTGGGAAACACAAAGGAGGTCAATTCTCTTTGGCACAAGATATATGGGCATATGAGTTCAAGATATTTGCTTGAGTTCAACAAATATGAGATGGTGAAAGGCCTTACTAACCTTTCATCCACATTGTTATTTTGTTTGAATTTCTTAGCATAGAAGCAACATTGGGTACCATTTGAGGTTAGCTCTTCATGAGCTAATAAACCTTTGGAGTTGGTACACATCGATATGTGCAGTCCTATACCAAAAAATTATGGTGGAAAGAGGTATTTTCAATTGTTTTTTAATGATTACTTATGGTAGATGTGGGTTTTCTTTTTACAATTGAAATTTGAGGCACTTCTAGACTTTCAGCAGTTCAAGAAGAGTTCTGAGAAGGAATCCAGATGTCCCATCAAGATCTTTCACTCAAATCGAGGGGGAATATACCTCTAAATAATTTTCATATTTTTTTAATGCACATGGGATTAAGAGATAACTGACAATAGCCTATAATCCATAGTAAAATGTAGTTGCTGAGAGGAGGAACCGTTCCATCATGGAAATGGTTCACTATATGCTTAAGGGGACACATCTTGAGCATGAGTATTGGGAAAAATTAGTGAATACAACAATGTATATCCTGAATAGAGCACCCACAAAATCTCTACAAGGCATGACTCCATAAGAAGCATGGAGTGGTAGGAAACCCTCCATTTCTCATCTAAGGGTTTTTGGGTGTAAGGCATTCATGCACATTCCAAAATAAAAGAGAAATAAGTTAGATGAGAAAACCTTACAGTGTATTTTTCTTGGTTATGATGAGCATTCAAAGGGATATCGGTTGATAGATCCTAAGACCAAGAAAACACACACCAGTAGAGATGTGGTATTTTCTGAAGCTTTCACATTAGATAACACATCTACAACTATATACCTAGATGAAGAGTAGCCTAAGAAAGAGACTCCACCCCCATAGAAAAAGGTTCTAAAATGGTATACTAGCACATTGAGAGATTTAAAGTTGACTTCACTGTTAGATCTATCTCTAGATTGGCCTTGTACTCGTACTATGACTCAATAGATGAGAGCTAAGGCATATAATTTAGAGGTTGATGAGCTTTGCCAATAGTTTGACGAATTATATGTAGATGCAGAGGAAGATAGAGAAACATAAATGGATTATGAAAGGGTTTATATGACTGCATTGGATGAGAATGAACCCATAACATTTCAAGATGCCCTTAGTGAGCCTCAATGGAAGGATGCTATGGATGCTGAACATACATCTCTCATGAAAAATTACACATGGAATCTAGTTGATATACTTTTAGGAAAGAAGCCCATTGGCTGCAAATGGGTGTTCAAAATAAAGTATAAGGTAGATGGAACTACTTATAAGCACACGGTCCATCTTGTTGCAAAGGACTATGCTTAGAAATAAGGCATTGATTATGAAGAGACTTTTGCACCCATGAAAAAAATGACTATCATTAATGTACTTTATGCTATGGTAGCTCAGTCTAGGTGGAAGTTACATCATATGGATGTCAAAAGTGCCTTCTTGAATGGTGACCTACAAGAAGAAGTGTACATGACCCAACCAGAAGGATTTGTGGTTGAAGGGCAAGAATAGAAATTTTGCAAGTTGGTAAAATCCTTGTATGGACTAAAAAAAGCTTCACAAACGTGGTACATCAAAATAGACAGACACCTATTGTAGCATGGATTCAAAATAAGTCCTTCATATGATAATCTCTATATCAATAACATGGTACTAACATAGTGATTTTAGTACTCTATGTGGATGATCTTATCATCACTGGAAATTTTGATAAAATGATAGATGCAATAAAATATGACTTGAAACAATCATTTGAGATGATAGATCTAGGACTTATTCACTATTGTATTGGTCTAGAAGTGGATCAAAAAAAGAATCATATCAGAGTGACACAAAATAAGTATGCCAAGACATTGATTCAAAAATATTGTATGACTGATTGTAATCCTAAAGCAAATCCAATGGAACTAGGGCTTAAGTTATCACGATATGATATATCTCCATAGGTAGATGGTACTCTCTATCACTAGCTGATTGGGAGTCTCATATATTTGACAAACACCAAGTCAGATCTTAGTTTTGTTGTGGGTTATCTTTCAAGGTTCATGTAGGAACCTAAGGTGAGTCATTGGAAAGCAACAAAAAGGGTTCTTCATTATGTCTATGGTAGTACAAAATATGGCCTAGAGTACAAGAAGAATGATAATTTCTTCTTACAAGGATACACAGACTCAGACTATGTTGGATCCATTGATGATCAAAAATCAACTTTTGGATACATTTTCCATCTTGGATCTGGACCTGTCTCTTGGCATAGTAAGAAGTAGTAGGTGGTTGCTTTATCTTCTACAATATTACGTGGAGCAATATGCAAGATGATATGGTTGAGTCACATTCTTACAAACATGGGTCTTCCAAAGAATATTCCACTTCACTTGTTTTGCGACACTCAAGGTGTTTTGAATCTTTTCAAGAATCCAGTCTTTCATGAGAATACCAAACACATTGACACTCATTGTCATTTCATTCGAGATAAAATTCCAAAGCACACCATACAGCTCCAATACATTCCCACTGGTGAACAGGTTGTATATATTTTCACTAAGGCACTTACACATGTCAAATTTGAGTTGTTTCATAACACACTTTATATTTCCAAATAATGTAATAAAGGGGGATGTTAGCATAGATAGCATACTTCATAGCTTATGTTATCTATTATTACATTATGTTTTATATAGTGCATATTATACATATGTGTAGTGCATACATTACACATATTGGTTAGAATATTGGTTAGGGCAGTTGATTGTAGTTGGTTGATAACTACATTCTATGGTGGTTAACCAAATGTACTATATACTTTCATTCAAAATAATGCAATGTTTAATGCTACCATTTGGTCAATAAGACCTTCACCAAACTTGATTATATTGAAGCTAAAAATCCTTACCACTACTTTTGTTATCATGACTATAGTCATTTAAAATTTGTATCTATTTTCTAGAGGTTTATTTCCATTCTTATGGTAGCACAATATAGTTTTTTATATTTTAGTGCTTCTCTTAGGGCGTCATTTCCAAATAGGAGTATATCATATGCAAATAGTAAGTGATTTCCAACTAGAGAGTTTTCCAATTTAATGTCTTTAATCATACTAAGTATTTTATATTCCTTAATTATTCTATTCAGCATTTCATCCACAAGTAAGAATAATAAAGGTGATAGGGGGCATCCTTGTCTCTGCCCTCTAGTAGGATTGAAGAAGCTAGAAGCTGAACTATTAATTAAGATAATAAAGGAAGCATAATTTATACATACCATTACTGAATTTAGAAAGGGCACACTACAACGAATATGAATTAATAGAAGCCTAATATACAACCAACTTACCCTATAAAAAATGTTTTTCAAATCTAGATTAATTATCATTGCTTGTTGCTTTGTTTATTTGACTTAATGAAGTGCTTCCTAAGAGACACCTATAGCTTCATGGATTTGTCTTTTACTCAAGAAATAAAACTATTCTTCTAAGAAGGTGTTTGAAAAACCTCCTTCTAACCTCGTCGCAATAATATTGGAGATGATTTTGTAGAGATTATTACACGAAGATATGGGCCTATACTCCCCAAAATATTTTGGGTTATCCTTATTAGGAATCATGGCCAATAAATTTGTATTGATAGGCGTAATTACCTAGAAGTATTTGATAACTCAAACACCTTTGAAATGTATTCTTCCAACAACTCATAAAAACCCACATAAAATTCAATGGACTAGTCATTTAATCCTAGACTCTTTCCTTTCTAAAAATATTTAATTATTTTTTGTAGCTCCTCACTAATTTTTTTTATCGAAGTATCTTTAACTTCATGACTAGCCATCTTAGGTAGATAAAGTTCTAGCTTAATTATTTCTTCAATATTTGCTTTGTTGGGTTCTTGATAAATTTTCTTAAAGTAGGATACTCCTAATATTGTTATTTTCTGAAACCTCATATTTCTTTCATCCTCCCCTTTCATACCCAAGCTTGCATTTATCATTTTTCTTTGTTTTGCATACTTTTAAAATAATTTTGTATTCTCATTCCCTTAATTTAGCCAAAGTGCTCTACTCTTCATCCTCCACTTTGCATCTTACCATTGTAACAATTCTCTCTTCTTTTTTTCCAACTCCTTGATCTACAAATTCTCCTTGTTTGATAAGCCTTCATTGCCTTTGTGACTATATAAATGATTTAATTTAGATTCTATATCCACTATCCTTGCCTCTACTTCCCAATATTTACCTTTGGCCCATGTGATTGTAGCAAATTTTATTTTTGAAGAGAAATAACACCCCAATAAAATGAAATCTATAAAAGTGGTAATTGTAGAATCAAAGGAAAACCAAATAAGAACACATCACACAAGAATTTATCCTAAGAAACTCTTTAGGGAAATACCCAACAAGAATGTTTACTTGTTGTATAAACTTGACAGTCTTCAATATGACAATATCATTTTGCTTCTTCCTCGCTTACTTTTCACTTGTGATTATATGTTGCATATTACATTTTTCCTTCTTCCAAACCCTCATGCAAGTGTTGTTTAAATAACAATAGCACAAGAATAAATTTTACAATACCATGGACATAAAACCTGGGTTCAAATATATTAACCCAAATATATCAAAAACATGGATTCAAATATATTAAAACATGGGTTTAAATATATTAACCCAAATATATTAATACATGGGCTCAAATATATTAACCTAAATATATTAAAACATGGATTCAAATATATTAACCCATGGGTTCAAATATATTAACCCAAAACCTACCAGAATAACATGGAAAATATTCAACATATTTCCAACATTCTTCCACTTGTTGAATACTTTCTATAGGGTCCAAAAATTGCCATTGTCAACTGTCAAGGGAAACCATATCCATAGATCTTCTACACCAAGAAAATTTCTAAGTAGGTACAACCTTTGTTAATGAATAAGCAGTATTATTTTCTATATCAACTTTCTCCAACATCACCTGGTTCTCTTCAACCATCTTTCTCATAAAATGGTACTTGATATCAATATGTTTTGACTTATTATGAAAACCAAGATTATTTGCAAAAAACATTGCACTCTGACTATCACTATTGATTCTCATAGCCTTCTGCTTAAACCCAACTGTTGAACACAACCTCTATAGCCACACTACTTATTTATAGGTATAAGTAGTTACAATGTACTCAATTTCTATAGTGGACAAAGAAACAACTAATTACTTTTTACTCATCCAACTTACTACCACTCCAAATAGTCTGAACACATAAGCACTCATGGATATTCTCTTATCAAGATCTCCAACCTAGATAACATTTAAAAAACCTTGTAGATTTAAAATATTATTATCTCCAAATTTATTTCATAATAAATAACATAATTTGTAGATCCACACAAGTATTTGATCCTTTTCATAATAGTACAATGTTTGTTTTCTAGATTAGACATATATCTTCTAACTACTCCCAGTGCATGTGCAATATCAATTCTAGTATAGACCATTACATACATTATACTACCAATTATGATAGCATAGGGAACATGATGCATATATTCAATTTCCTCATTTGTTTTAGGATATTGTTCAATAGATAACTTGTGAACAATAGGATATCGAGTACATACAGGTTTACAATCATGCATCTTGAAGCTCTGTAGTATCAAATCAACATATTTTCTTTGCTTTAACCACAACTTTCTATTTGCATGATCCCTTATTATTTCCATACCCAAAATAAATTTTATAGCACCCAAATCCTTCATGTCAAGTTTTTGGTTCCACATTCTTGGATACTACTTCAACTTGCATACCAATCCTCCTTACCATTTACCCTAAAGCATTTTGGTTGTGACATATTTATGTCTTCATCAATTTCACCATGTACAAAAGTTGTCTTTACATTCATTTTATCTATTTCAAAATCAAAAGTAGCAAAAATAGCCAAAAAGGCTCTAATTGATGTTAGTTTAGCCACAGGAGAAAAAATATCACCAAAGTTAATTCCCTCATCTTGAAAAAATATTTTTTCTATCAGGAAAGATTTGTACTTATCCAACTTTCCTTCTACATTGTACTTTTCTTGAATAACCACTTACGACCAACAAGTTTTTTGCTAGGGGGTAATTTTACTAAGTCCTTGTAAAACTGCTCAAATTCATTAGAGCAATACTCACCACCAATGTCATTTCTCAAAACCTTTATTTTTGTCTCTGTTTGATTTTCTACAAGAGCCTTAAACTCTTTAAATTTATTGAAAACATAAGATTTATACCATAAAAAATATACCCAAGTATCCCTTAAGAAGTCATATATAAATATAACATAATAGATAGATTTACCTAATGATGGTACTTTTGTATGTCCAAACATGTCACTATGAACTAGATGCAAAATTATTTCAGATCTTGTAGCACTACTGGTAAACTTGACTCTGGTTTGCTTTCCAAGAACGTAGTGCTCACAAAAATTAAAATTTAATGGGCAATCAAAAATTCCTTCAACCAAACCATTCATTTTAATGTTTGAAGGTCTTTTTCACCAATGTGCCCCATGCATTGATGCCACAACATTGTCTTCACTAGAAGAATACTTGGAGCTTCTTCTACCCTATTAATTTCCTCTACAACTAAAGAGTTATTGTACTCAATACTTATAGTGCAAGCCTCAAGTTTTAACACAGTTCCTATATGAACTCTCATTTCCAACACTAAGCATCCACTAACCATCTTGCAACTATCCTTATTGAATACCATAGTCACACCCACATCATTCATATTACTAACGGATATCATATTCCTTGCCAAACCTGGAATATGCAACACACCAAGAAGGGTTTTAATTCTTCCATATTTTAACCTCAACTTGACTCTTCCTTGACCTATTATTTTATGTGTTGAATTGTCTTCCAAGAAGAGTTCACCACAATTTACCTTTTTATATCCAAAAAACCCCTCCATATGAGGAGTCATTTGAAGAGAAATGTTTGAGTCAATAAACCATGAGTCATGATATTCACTTGAGCATGCTATAGCTACATATAGGTCCCTTGAATATTTATTTATGATATTTTTTTCTACATATATCATTTCATTAGCCTTTTAGATCTACAATTTTTTTTAGAATGCCCTATTTTACCACACTTTGAGCAATTTCTTTTATCTTGAACAACAAATTTTCTCTTAGATTTCAATTTCCTTTCTCTTGTTTTCTTTTTATTTATTTCTTGAGAACGACCTCTTACAATCAAGGCATCCTTCTAATGATAATCCTTGGAATATTTTTAATCTCATTTTTGAAATAGCAATGTTCCTACTATATCCTCTACTTTCAATGTAGAAGTAGTATCGGTGATAGCCATAACTAGGTTATCCTAGGAGTCAAGTAATAAACAAAGTAAAGTAACACTTTTTTTTTCTTCATCTATTTTTACATATACAAAGTTGAATTGACTTACCATAATGTTAAAAGTATTCAGATGTTCAGCGACAGAGTCACCATCATTCATTTGAAGAGAATAAATCATTTAGATGTTCTAGCGACAGAGTCACTAGCAACTTTGTTTGATACAACACTCTCAAGTTTTCCAATAATAACTTTACCATGGTCTTTTTTGATACATTCAACAATACCGAATCATATAAACACAATCTAATAGATATCCTTACCTTCCTATCAATATTTAGCGACTCCTCTATTGTTATTATTGGTTTTACTCCTAATATTGCAACCCACTAATCTCTATCCACCAATGATCCTCCATCTTGAGTTTTCATAACTCAAAATTTTGTCCATTAATATTTTTGATCTGTACTTGTGTGCTTCCTATCATTTTTCCTTTGCCCATATTCTTTCGTGCACTACTTCCATTTAAGAATCGATTTATCCCAAGGTTAAAACCTTTATTCTTCAAACAAAGGTAAAACCTAACTCTAATACCAAATTAAGAGAAATAACACCCTGATAAAATAAAATCTAAAAATAATAATTGTATAATTAAAAGAAAAACAGATAAGAAAAAGACATTACACAAGAATTTATCTTGGGAAACCCTTTTGAAAAAACCCAACAATAATATTTTCTTATTGTATAAACTTGACCATCTTCAATACGTATTGCTCGCTTGCTTGTTACTTGCGATTACATCTTACTAGTTTTCCTTCTTCCAAACCCTCATGCAAGTGTTTTTTAAATAACAACACAAGAACGAATTTTACAATACCATATGCATAAAACCTAGGTTCAAATATATTAAACACACATGTTAAAATATATTAATCCAAATATACTAAGACATGGGTTCAAATATATTAAGCCAAATATATTATAATATGGGTTCAAATATACTAACCCAAATTTATTAAAACATGGGTTCAAATATATTAACCCAAAACCCCGTTATAATAACATGGGAAATATTCAACACATTTCCAACATCCTCATATTCTTATAAATTTGAAATATAGTTGTCTCTTCTATTGTTAGGTCGATATGTCTCCACTCATATTTTACTATATTTATAAATTTATCATATTTTGATCAAATAGCATTGAACTTGAAATGTCCTATTGGGTTCTCTTGATCCTTTTCTTATTGTAAAAAAAATCAATGGATGATCAGATCCCCCATCTTGATCTATCCAAGACCTTAAACTTTCTACTTCAGCTATGAGGTTTTCAAACACTAAAAATTTGTCCAACCTTTTAGAAATAACTTATCTTCTAGTTCTTTGATTTGTCCAAATGGGCACTAACTTAATAGGTTATACATCACATAACCCTATATTCTAGATTTTTTGTACGAAAAATTCAGCAAGGGGATTCATTTTGAACTCCTTTCCTCCTATTTTTGCTCTTTTAGTTACAAAATTGAAGTCCCCTCCCACCACTACATTTCCTTTTTGTTAATATTCTGTAAAAATTCTTTACAAAATTGTCTTCTACTACCGTAAGGACCATACAAATTGACTACAAAAATTAGCTTACTTAGCTTCATAGAATGTAAGTATGTAACCACACCTGCCTCAATATAAACCTTATCAACTAGTTGGAAAGAGGAATTCTATCCCATTACATTTTTCCTGATCTTCCTATTGATTCTTACCCTACAATGTTCTAATTTGGTAGGAGAGAGACAAGTATGGCTATTTTTTTTTTGCATCCAGCATAGTCTCATAGATTAAAATTATATCTAGCTTATGAAGTTTAAACAAACAGTTTAGGGCTACTTTTTTATGAGGGGCCCCAAGCCCTTTACATTTAAAGAGATGATGACAATTGATACCCTTTCCCTTGGGGTTGTCCTCCTCTAAGAACCCCAGCTATAGATTTTTATTTGCTAGATAAAATTTTCTTCGGAGTTTTTTCTTGTATAATTTTGAAGTAGGATTTCCTTCCTACTGTAAACTCCTGAGTTTGACTTGTCTTAAGACCCAAGCCCCCCCTTGATACTTGATCATACCTAATATCTCCTTTACATTTTTTCATGAGCATGTCTGCTGGAAGATGTGCTTGTATTATAAGGATTTGGAGGACTTGGTGCGAAAGAGATCCTATTAGGGTTATTTAAGCCCTACTTGTTTCCTTGGTCTAAAATATCTTTAGCTAAAAAGAGTAAGAAATTAGAAAATTGTATACCTTTCTCCTCTACTTATAATAATCCCTTGATAGTACCACCGTCATGAAATATCCCATCTAAATTATGGTCTATCAAACCCTTCATATAAGAACTCAACCATAAAATGATATATCAAGTTTATTATTATTAGAATTCAATCTCCCATCCCAAAAAAGATAAAATTAAACTTAAACTTTTATTAATAATCTAATACCTCTATATACTTTATTATTTACTAGTCTCTTTTTCTTCATTAAAAACTTCTTTATTATAATTGTTAAGAACCAACTCTTTCTCCTTTAACTACACATTAATGATAATAAACCTTTCTTCGAGTGATTTAAGAGTCATGACTGCTCTATCTGACCTTTAATTGCTTTTATATATATATATATGTATATGTGCTTATTTATTATAAGATTTAGGTTTTTTCTTTTAAATATACCTTCTTAACCCAGAATTTAAATTGATATAGTAAAAAAATACATATAGTGTAGTAGCTGTCTCGGTTAATGTGCAAAGGTGCACAATATTCTATGACATTTGCTGGATGCCATTTGACCAACCACACGATGAAGACAGATTAAACCTGGGTTAAGAAGGAAGAAATTAAGCATGGCATGTGAAGCAGGCTCACTCGTTGAAGTACAAAGAAAGCAGAAAAGATAAAAAAGATAAATAGGTAGAACAACTCTTTGGGAGGTACCATTGTCGTTACCGTTACCGAAAGCAGAAAAGATAAAAAGGATAGATAGGTAGAACGACTCTTTGGGAGGTGTCATTGTCGTTACCGTTACCGTCACCGTCATCATCTGAAACAGAGGGCGGGGCTTCAGAATTCAGTTACACATAAATGAGCTTCGGCCTCAGGCAGTTCTAGTCTTTTTTATAGCTAATCAGGAAATGACGTAAGTCGCAATGAATTTAAAATAAATTTAGAAAGCAAATCTCAGTTTCAATAAATTAAAATAGAACAAAAATTGAAGTGTAAAACAAATTATATTTTTTATAATTTGTTTATATGAATATTGTTTATATATAGGTAGTGGGGTTGAACTTTAGTATTATTATTCCTTAAATCAGAATAATACAAGTGGGTTTTACTCATAAACTACATTTAAAAAGTCAAATTATTAAAGGTTCTCCTCAAAAAAGTCAAATTATTAAATTCAATAGAAAATATATTAAAATTGTTTTCATTTAAAATCATCTTTTAGTCAATTAAGCTTTAGTATAACATAAACAATATTAACTTAATTTAAACATAATCAAAACATAACTTTTTAGTTAATTAAGTTTTAAAATAACATAAACAATAACCATGAATGAGCTTCATCCTCTTTCAAGTCATTAAGCCTATAGCACTATTACAGTCTAAACAAGAAAATTTGTTTAAATTTCAAACTTAACTGTTTAGCAACAAGCCAACCTCCCAAATTTAAAGGTTTACATAGTGTTACATTATTTCAATCTTATTATAAAAATAAAAATAAAAGAAAAAACATACAACTATTAACATTGATTGCCTTTCAATAAATTAAATGTGAGCTATAATTAGTTTGAACTATTTTATTCATGATAATTCATTACAATATATAGCTTGGGAATGTAACTGAAGAATCTCCGAAGTGGGTAAAAGATAGATACATGAGAATATGTAACATACGAATCTTCCAAGTGGGTAAAAGACAGATACATGAGAATCAAATATCCCAAGTGGGTAAAAGACAAATACATGAGAATATGTAACAGACGAATCTCCCAAGTGGGTAAAAGACAGATACATGAGAATCAAATGTTCTCAACATCACACCAAACCACCTAAATATTACCTATTACAACTGGAGATATTCACAGGGAATATTGCCTCATGAAAATAGAAAAACACACTAATAATATAAATCAATCAAGCTCCAACATACTCCCTCTTGAAGTTGAGGGGACTGACAAGGAAGTTCCTAAGCTTCAAAAATTGAGCTTTGACAACTTCCTTGGTGAACAAATTTGCAATGTTGTCTTCAGTGCTAAAAGGACTCATTCCATGAGTTCTGAAGCATCACAAACTGATGAACTATCTTCGTTTATGCTTCTTCTAGTTTTGAAGTAGAAAATTCGAGAAATCAAAAAAGTTTTGTTGGCACCCACCACACTTCCACTCTTCTTGCAGGCTATCTAAAATGTTTGCTTTCTTCAACAAAATAAAATTGGGTGCCTTTTGATGATCAGCTCTCCCTTCATCAAAAGTCTCTTGGATTGTGGTTTTCAACAACCACTCTCTCTCATCTTCATTATGGTCTTTAAACCATTCTTGCAAATCATCATCTTTTACATCATTACAATACCATACTCCACATGAGTATGTGTTAATCATATCATACTGATAATTATACCAAACTACTCTCACAAATCTCTACATAAAAAATCAAAACAAACATGGCCATGAAATGACCTATTACATATGCAACCTCACACATATTATCACTCAAAAAATCACACCTCATAATGTCTTTACAATATTCCTCCTTCCAAGGAATTTTGAACACATCATTTTCTTTGCCTTCATTTGAGTCCAAGTGACTCAAGCTCCCAAACTTTCTCTTCAAAGAAATCTTCATAAGACAAGTCTCAAAACTTGCTAATTGTGCTCTCCATGAGAGATGTGCCTCTTGCAAACAATGCAATTTTTCATATGATATCTTGATAAGACATTCTCCATATTTCTTCTTCAAAACAACAACTCCAAAACTATCCACAAAACATCTATCAAAGAAATCAATAAAAAATGAATCAAATAACAAAAAAGTATCACCTCCAATGATTTGTTGAGTAGATATCCACAAGCCTCCCTTTGTTTCTGCCAAGACGCCATATTGCTGCAATGATGATTCTTCACACAATGTTACCTCTTCAAGACAACCATCATCCTTCACTGTACTCAATCCATGTGAGTGATCTCCATCCACAATTGCCTCTATTACACCATGAAGTCCATCAATGACTATCTCACTATTTTCTATCTCCCCTTTGAGATAGTCTTCCTCATACAAAATAGTTTTCACTCTTGATGAGTGATCTTGAAACATAGAGTTTATAGCCTCCATATCCTCTTCATCAATATTTTCATGTGGATCAACATCCCCCATAACTTGAGACTTGTCAGTGTTCACTCCATATGAGTGAGCTTTATCCTTTGCATATTCATTTGTCTCCACTCCATTTGAGTGGTATTTAGCTATGCAACACTCCATGATGAGTGTTTCTCCATCATCTTTATCTTGCCATGGCTTTTATTCATCATTATCCTCCATGAGAATGGCTTCATCAAAATTTTGTGCCTCCTCTATGAAGCACTCTTCAAAAAATAGTTGATTTGGTGTCTTCTCCATAAGACACTCTTCTTCATATGTCTCCTCCGTGAGACATTATTCACAATATGTCTTCTCCATGAGGTATTTTTCATCTTGATGGTTTTCTACATACATGTCTTCCTCTTCAAGGAAGAATTCACCTTCATAACAATGTATGTCTTCTTCAAAAGACATATCTTCATATGAGTCTTCACAAGACTCTTCAAAAACTTCTTCAAAGAAGCAAGGCTCCTCCTTGCTTTGGATATTGCTACACATATCTCCTCCATAAGCATCTTGCAATGCTCTCCAAGCCATTTGGGTTGTTCTACATTTTGCAATGAGAGGGAAAGCTTTCTCTTTCATGCCTCTCCTCAAATCCATGAGAGCCAAGAAATTTTCATATTGCTTTCCTTTCTTCAATTTCTTCTCCTCTTCTCCAAGCATGCTCCAATCCACAGGTTCTTCATAACCAACAACTACAATGTCCCAAAGCCCCTTTGCTAATAGCAAGGTATTTATTTTAATTGTCCAAAAATTAAACTCTTCTCCATTAAATTTGGGTACATCCAAGTCTTCATACATGGTGGCCATTCTGCAATCCACCACTCATCAATCTTCACATACCTCTCTTTTGTAAATGTGAACTCTTTTCCTGTCTCCTCTAGTTGACGTCACAGCTTGCAAAGGACCGTTTGTATTTCCACATAATTGACCCTTTGTATCTCCACGTCTCTCAATTTTTTTTTTAGATGCACAGTCTCCTGAAACTCAACGTCTCTAGGATAAAGATAAAATGAGATGCAAATTTTATCTTTGTCAACTAGTTACAGCCGCATCTAACAGTCCACACTGGATGAGCGCTTTTCATCCGTTATGGATCTTTCGGGCCTTGCACCACTTCCTCCATTACGGATCTTCTAATATTCGTTGTGTATATTCCCTATGATCGTTGCTTCACACGTAACTTACAGGTTTCTCTTCACAGCAACAAACTTTATTCAGAGCATTATCACACGATGACCTCACGTGCGATAACTGTGTCTTCTCATATGAAACACGCAGGTCATGTCCATTGCACAGTTTTTATCGTGTTCACTCTCGCGTCAAACGTGACTTTCCTCACAACTTACTCCACACTTGACAACGTCCTCCTACAACAGCTTCACACGGGCATAACACATCATTCACCTTCTCGCAGTATATAAATCTCCACGTAGTCTCTTCATAGCATGACAAATATTTTACACGGTCTTCCACATTTTTCAATAATGTTAGAACAACTCTCTTTATAGAGCGTCTTGTTTCCTCACACAGCGCGTAGGGCTCTAAACAGTAGCAGAAAAAAAATTAAGCATGCTATTTTTTTTTCTTTTGACCAGTTCTCCTTTTTAAATGCAGCATCCACATTTTTATATTCTAACAACACGTCTTTCGTCGGTTCAAAACGCGTTTCTGCGTTCACCTCAACCAATCAAAGCATTCAAACAAAAAAAATTGGTGTGATTTTCCTCAAGGCAGTGCTCCGTCGATTACTCAGTGCGGGCATGCAAATGTATTGTGCTGCTCTCACGCCCTACTCACCTCCACGATGGGATGTGGCTACGTCTCGATGATAATCAACCTGCAACAGATTGAAACACTCCCTTGTGCGGGGTGCGCTTGCAAGAACTTAGTAAATTCTTACAATACACCCACAAAATCAAACCCAATAAATATGACTAGCTCTGATACCACATGTGAGCCAGAATTAGTCTGAACTGATTTATTCATGATAAGTCATTACAATATATAGCTTGGGAATGTAACTGAAGAATCTCCCAAGTGGGTAAAAGATAGATACATGAGAATATGTAACAGACGAATCTCCCAAGTGATTAAAAGACAAATACATGAGAATCAAATGTTCTCAACATCACACCAAACCACCTAAATATTACCTATTACAACTGGAGATATTCACAGGGAATATTGCCCCATGAAAATAAAAAAACACACTAATAATAGAAATCAATCAAGCTCCAACATTAACTAGACCTTTGTCAGATTTATCAGCATCATCTCATAATTGAGCAAGGTACAAACTTGTTAAATTTATCTTGTCTCTTTCCCTCAACTAATAAAATTGCAATTTTCTTTCTATTTTATTTGTTATAAAAAGATTGAATGGATAATATATAATTTTTTAAAAATATTATACATTATAAAATTATAAAATTGCATCTTTCTATCTATTTGGTTTCTATTAAAGTATATTAATAACATTTAAAAAATTAACACTTCTAGCGTAACAATTATAAGTAAATATATAGTTATTTTAAATTTCAAATAATTATTTTTAAATTTAATTAATTAATTATCTAATTTTCAAATATCTTTTATATATAATACTAATATAGTTCAATAATTAAAATATATAAATAATATTTTAAAACAAAATTCAAATAAATTATATAATTAAAAATAATACTTAAAAATTGATTAATTTTAAATTAAAAAATAACATCTATTATATTTTTTTCAATTAAAATTAATAAAAGTGACAATTTCTGTCGAACATATATTGTGCAAGTTGTAACAAACTAATGCTCCCATCCAAAGTGGTAACTGGTCATTCCAATGTGAATACCTTGCCATGGTTTCTAGCAGGGTTATGCATAGTGGCAAATATTCGCCAATTGGGTGAATATTAAGATTTTTAAAATTAGAAATTGGCGAATATGAGGACCCTCGACGTCAACCCATTTGCCTAAAATTTTTAAGACCAATTTTTTCTTAAGGTCAATTTGCCATAATATATATCCAAACATAGGTATATTTGTACTCGTTGGAAAGCTCTTTTCAATCTTGATCTAATGGTGGTGTTTTTATGAAGTTATAAGATGATTTAATAGGTCAAAATTGGCCCCAAATATGATCTTACATTTTAGGGCTTCAAATACCCCAAATTTTGGTATGAATATGCTCGATTTGATTTGCTTAGGATTCTCCATGATTCACCTTGATTTTGATTAGGATTCGTAATTTTTTTACAAGTACATTTTGAGTCCAACCCCTTATGCATAACCTTGGTTTCTAGATTTGAGGTTTTAGTTAAGTATCCAAATCCACAAGATAAAGAGTTTGGTTCCAATGTGAATACCTTACCATGGTTTCTTGATTTTAGGTTTTAGTTAAGTATCCAAATCCACAAGGTAAAAAGTTTGGTTCTATCTTCGTTATCATGAGTTTCTTTCTTATAGAAAAAGCAATTCTAATTCTTCATTGTATTTGCATTCTATGTGCTATATGTTAGAAATATTAATCATATTTTCACGTCATCCGCCCAACTGCGCTCTGAACTTGGGCGACGCCAAACTACGCTCGTGAAGTTGGGCGTCCCGCCAAAATTGTTAGATGTGACGTCACACGTGTCTCCTAACAGATGTGATTCCTGACAGATCTGATCACCGCACTTTGCCAAGCATGCTGAGTTAATGCTAGTTTGACGATTGGTCAGAAACCCTAGTTCAAGGTCTGTCAAAACCTGTCAGAGGATAAGCCCTATCCTCCTCTCCCCGCGACTATATAAGGCTGTTTGGATCTTCAAAATGTTTTGAAGAACAAAGTGGGGAATTTTGGAGAAACATGCAAGAGAAAAGCAGTCATTCGTAGAGTAGCAGACGAGAGTAGTTCGGTGAGTAGAGTAGCTCATATGTTCAATGCCCGAGTAGTAGACTCAACGTTTATTTTTCCTCTCAGTTTAACTTGTAGCTTTAGTCTACAAAAGTTTGTATATCCTCGTTCAAGGATGTTTGTAACCCTTTATTTGGATAAATAAATTTTGCTATAGTTTTTGGCAGGGTTTTGCTCTATCAGTATCTACATTTATTGTGACTTACTTCTCTATTTCTAAACATCATTTTATTGCAATCATTTCTTGTGATTCATTGACTGCTAACCCTTCCTAGCAGGGCTCGTTGTTCCTCTTGTGAAACCTCTTCAATCGCTTCCTCAAACGGAGTAATTTTGAATCCTAAAAAGGGTCTATCCTTGAAGTGCCGAACGTCACCTCCAAAAGTTTTCTCTCCCACTAGGACAACACTTCACGAGCCAATCAAGGGGTCACCACATTTTGTTCGAGTGTTTGAATAGCATATTTTGTAAGGCAAAATTTGCCTAAGTGTGGAGTTGTCCACCCGATTGTGCAGCGCAATCCGATGATGCAATCAGTCTTGAGTGCAATCAAACGGGATAGCCTAAAGATGGGCAGTGCATTTTTTTCTAAGTCTTAGCCAATTGCTCAACTGCGCAGTGCAGTTGGACTACGTTGCCTTTGACCAACGCTGTCGGGCGTTGACCACCTCCTCCACCTGACTTCTCAAAGTTCTCCGTGCGCAGCCCAACTATGCAAGTTTCACATGCGCAGCTCAATTGCGTAAAAGTTTGGGAGCGATTCCCGAATTTAGGAGTCCACTCTCTGACATCCGACTTTGAACCTTTTGTTTTGCGCTCCTTGATGATGGGTACAAAATTTAAAATAATTTGACATTAAAACTTCAAATTGGTATCAGAGCTGATCATTGCTTTGACGCAAAAAAATGGCTTCCAAAAATAGTCATTCTCTATAGTTGTAGATCTTGTGCTTCAACGGTAAGAACTACAATTACTAGAGCATTCAGATGAAGATCTTGTTCGGATATCAGGAGCTGTAGGAGTTAGTTAAGAACAACTACCCAAAATCGATAGATGTAGTAGCACTGGTCGCCTTCTCTCAAGCTGATAAGGATCCGTTGAAGGAGAACATGAAGAAGGACCAGAAGGCCCTCTTCTACATGATGCAAGCGATCAAAGAGACCATCTTCCCGTGGATTGCTTCAGCCACCAAAGCGAAGTAGGCCTAGGAGATTATGGCCAGCTCATATCAGGGCACCAACAAGGTGAAGTTGGTGAAGTTGTAGATGCTCAGGAGAGAGTTCAAAAATCTGTAGATGAGTGAGTCCGAGTCCATGAGTGACTTCTTCACCTGGACGATGGACATTATCAACCAAATGCGATTGAACAGAGAAATTATGCAGAGCCATAGAATCATGGAGAAGATTCTTAGAATTTTGCTTGCAAAATTTGACTCTGTCATGATTGCAATAGAGGAGTCGAGGGATCTGACAACCCTCTCAACATATAAGCTCATGGGTTATTTATAAACGCATGAGTAGAGGTTGAGTTATTCATCTTAGACCTCTCTAGAGCAAGCATTTAAGGCTCAGGTCTCATTTCGAGACAATGACAAACAAGAATCCCACCATGGCACTTCTAGTTCTCAAGGAGGAAGAGGGAGAGGTAGGCATGGGAAAGGAAACAAGTTAGGAGGACGGTCAAACCCTAGTGAGGGAGAGACCAATTGTAATTTCCATCAGCAATGTGGAAGAGGCGGTGTGAAAAACTAGTAAGCCAAGACATGTCAAAGATCCAATGCTACTATTGCAAGAAGTTCGGCCATTACATCTCACAGTGCAAAAAATGGATGGTCAAGGAGAATCAGCAGCAAGCACATTACATGGATGAAGCCAAAAATATGGTAGGAGGAAATGTGCTGCTGACTTACAATATCGACGAGGAGTGCCAGAAGAATGTCTAGTATCTCAACATGGGTGCAACAACCACATGACAGGGAAAAAAGAGATGTTCTCACAACTGGATGAAATAGTCCAGTCTGAGGTCAATATGGGAAACAACAGCAAGGTTCCTATGATGGGTAAAGGAAAGATCCTCATCCACACCAAGCATAGTGAATGGAAGTAGATCTATGATGTCTACTATGTGCATGGGCTGAAGCACAACCTGTTGAGCATTGGATAGCTCATGCAAAATGGACATACGATCTAGTTCAAAGATGAAGAATGCACCATTAGAGACAAGTCACATGGGCAGATAGCTACAGTGTCCATGACAAAAAACAAAATGTTTTTGTTGTAGATTCAGAACTAATCGTTGATGTCTCTGAGTGCAGTTGTGAAAGATACTACCTGGTTGTGGCATCTCATATTTTGTCACCTAAGCTTCAGTGGCTTGAATCAATTGCACAAGAAGCAGATGGTGAAGGGTTTACCCATTATTGAGTAGCAAAATCAGATTTGCAAAGGCTACTTAGTCGACAAACAACACAAGGACTCATTCCCTTCCGATCAGTATTGGATAGCATCACAAGCATTGGAGCTGGTGCACTCAGATATTTGTGGTCCGATGCAAACCACCACATTTATCGATAACAAGTATTTCCTGACCTTCATTGACGACTTCAATCGAAAGACCTGGGTTTATGCCATTAAGTAGAAGTTGGAGGCTTTTGGAAAGTTCAAGGAGTTCAAGGCTCTGGTGGAGAAACAGAGCAGATACCAGGTCAAAACCCTAATAACAGATGGTGGAGGTGAATACATCTCCAAAAAATTCCAAAATTTTTGCAAAGCGAATGGAATTCAGAGGTAGCTCTCTTCCAGATACACATCGTAGCTGAACGGTGTAGCTGGGAGAAAGAATAGAACCATCATGGAGATGGCACACAATATGATGAAGGCAAAAGGATTACCACACAAATTTTGGACAGAGGCTATGACCTGTGCAGTCTATTTGCTAAATAGGTGTCCCACCAAAAGCGTGAAGGACAAAATTCCTCAAGAGGCCTAGAGCGGTCAGAAGCCATGTGTGGCTCATTTACGTGTATTCGGGTGCATTGCATATGCACACATTCTAGAAGAAAAGAAGAAGAAGCTTGATGATAGAGCGGAGAAGTGTATCTTCACAGGATACAATGAGGAAGCAAAGGCATATCGGCTATACAATCCTGTGACGAAGAAGCTCATCATTAGCCGCGATGTGAAGTTCCTAGAGGATGAAGCATGGAACTAGAAGTCCAATACTAGCCAACCTGAGCCAGTAGTTGTTGAGGTTGTTGACTTGGAGAAGAACAATGTGCAACCACCTACAGCCTCCAACAACAGGAGCGATGCCAGTAGTAGCATAACCTCACCATCCCGATCACCTCTAATTGCAAGCAGGATTCAAAATTTGAGGACTCCAACAAAGACGAGGAGCTTGCAAGACATCTACAAGGCAACCCATCATCATGAAGATGAAGAATATTCTGACTTTACCTTCTTTACTGAGTGTGACACAATTGATTTTGAAGAGGCAAGTTAGAATCAGAAGTGGGTAAAGACAATGGACGAGGAGATTGAAGACATTGAGAAGAACGATACATGGCAACTGACAGATATTCCAGTAGGGAAGAAGAGCATTGGAGTCAAGTGGGTGTATAAGACGAAATTCAATGTCCAAGGAGAAGTTGATAGGCATAAGGCCAAACTTTTGGTGAAGGGTTACAAGCAGAAGTCAAGAATCGACTACCATAAGGTATATGCACCTGTAGCCCGACTTGACATAGTGAGGATGATCCTAGCACTGGCAGCTCAGAAGGGCTGGAGTGTTTACCAGATTGACATAAAGTTAGCATTCCTCAACGGAGTTCTAGAGGAAGAGTTCTACATAGACCAGCCATCAGGTTATGAAATTGAAGGTCAAGAGGGCAAAGTCCTGAAGCTGAAGAAGGCCCTATACTATTTGAAGCAGGCACCCGGGCTTGGCACAACTGGATTGATAGTTATTTTTAGGAGAATGGGTTTGTCAAATTCCCATATGAGCACACCCTGTATATGAAGATAAATGATGCAGGTGAGCTCATAATCGTCTACCTGTATGTGGATGATTTGATTTACACTGGCAATAACAATGTCCTGTTTGACCAGTTCAAAACAACCATGAAGAAGGAGTTCGAGATGACGGACTTAGGGTTGATGAAATATTTTCTCGACATTGAATTTGACCAATCGGCTAATGGCATCTTCATTTCTCATGGCAAGTATGCGAAGGATGTCTTGAAGCGGTTCAATATGGAGGACAGCAATTCTGCCATCACACCTATTGCCACAGGTTTGAATCTGAGCAAGCTGGACTCAAGGAGGAATGTGGATCCAACTCTGTTCAAGAGGCTAGTTGGCAGTCTGATGTATTTGACTGCAGCTCAACTAAATCTGATGTTCGGAGTTAGTCTGATCAACCGTTTTATGGAGACTCTGAAGAACACGCATTGGCAAGCAGGCATGAGGATCTTGCGCTATGTCAACGGGACATGGAACCATGGCCTATTTTATGCCAAACAGGACCAGTTGGAATTAGTTGGCTACACAGATAGTGACTAGGCTGGCAGCACCGATGATCGAAAGAGCACCTTCGGGTATGCTTTCCATCTCGGATCGAGGGCAGTCTCATGGGCATCCAAGAAGCAACCCATCATTGTGTTATCCACAATCGAAGAAGAATATGTCGTCGCCACATCAGTCGCATGCCAGGTAGTTTGGCTACGAAGATTTCTAGGAGAACTGAACCATCCTCCGCAAGATGCGACAATCGTGTTCTGTGACAACAATTTTGTAATTGCACTCTCAAAGGATCTGGTGTTCCATGGGTGGACAAAGCATATCGACATTCGGTTTCACTTCATTAGAGAGCTGGTGAAGTTAGGCGAGGTTCAGCTGCACTTTTGCATATCGAAGGAGCAGATAGCAGATATTTTCATGAAGCCTTTGAAGGAGGACTTCAGCAGATTGCAACAACAGCTTAGAGTCAAAGCCCTCATGAAATCAAGCTTAAAGGAGGGTGTTAGAAATATTAATCCTATTTTCACGTCATCCGCCAACTGTGCTTCGAACTTGGGCGACGTCGGACTACGCTCACGAAGTTGGGCATCCCAGCAAAATTATCATATGTGACGTCGCACGTGTCTCCTAACAGATGTGATGCCTGACAGATCCGATCATCGTAAATCTGATCACCGCACTTTGCCAAGCATGCTGAGTTAATGCCAGTTCGACGATTGGTCAGAAACCCTAGTTTAGGGTCTGTCAAAACCTGTCAGAGGATAAGCCCTATCCTCCTCTCCCCGCGGCTATATAAGGTTGTTCGGGTCTTCAAAATTTTTTGAAGAACTAAGTGGGGAATTTTGGAGAAACAGGCAAGAGAAAAGCAGTCATTCGTAGAGTAGCAGACGAGAGCATTTCAGTGAGTAGAGTAGCTCATTTTTTTAATGTTCGAGCAGTAGACTCGACATTTGTTTTGCCTCTCAGTTTATCCTATAGCTTTAGTCTGCAGAAGTTTGTATATCCTCATTCGAGGATGTTTGTAACCCTTTATTTGAATAAATAGATTTGCTATAGTTTTTGGCAGGGTTTTGCTCTATCAGTATCTGCGTTTATTGTGACTTGCTTCTTTGTTTCTAATCGCCATTTTATTGCAATCATTTCTTGTGATTCGTTGACTGCTAACCCTTCCTAGCAGGGCTCGTTGTTCCTCTTGTGAAACTTCTTCAATCGCTTCCTCAAACGGAGTGATTTCGAATCCTAAAAAGGGTCTATCCTTGAAGTGTCGAACGTCACCTCCAGAAGTCTTCTCTCCCGCTAGGACAGCACTTCACGAGCCAATCAAGGGGTCACCGCATTTTGTGCGAGCCTTTGAATAGCATAATCTGTAAGGCAAAATTTGCCTAAGTGTGGAGCTATCCGCCCAACTGCGCAGCGCAGTCCGACGGCGCAATCAGTATTGAACGCAGTTGGACGGGACAGCCTAAAGAAGGGCAGCACATTTTTGGCTAAGTCTTAGCCAACCGCCCGACTGCGCACTGCACTGCCTTTGACCAGCACCATCGGGCGTTGACCACCTCCTCCGCCCGACTTCGCAAAGTTCTCTGTGCGCAGCCCGACTGCGCAGAAGTTCGGGAGGTGCGCCCGACTTCGGGAGTCCACTCTCCGACTTCCGACTTCGGACCTTTTGTCCTGCCCTCTCCGACGGCGGCTAGAAAAATTAAAAAAATATGACATTAAAACTTCACTACAATCAAATCAAATAGTAGATGAGAGCATCGAGTGAAAGATCAATTTTAAATGTGAATTCGATTGACCACTTGTTTCGGGTTGGAAAAGGGAGAGAATTTTGTTCTATGCCCACAATCAAACAGTACATGAGAGCATCTCTGACGTCTCATTTGAGAGGGAAACATCAAGGGCAATTCTATCTTTTAAGTTGGAAAGGGGAGGAAAAAAAAAGTGGGCTGCAGCAGAAAAACAGGGAGGACCCGCTCTAATAATTTAAGCAGAGAATAACTGTACATGCAACGGGAATGGAATAAAGTTTCTATTAACAATCACTTTTTCAGAGAATAACTGTACATGCAACGGGAATGGAATAAAGTTTCAATTAACAATCACTTTTTCTAGAGCACTACACAGACATTGTTATCTCATCATAGCTGGCATGAGCTTCATTTACTAAAGCGCTACAGAAATATTCTCATCACGTCATAGCTGGCATGAGCTTAGTTTTCTAAAGCGCTACAGAATCATAGCTGGCATAAACTTCATTTCAAAAAAGATAAACAATCGATTGCATTGATTTTATGTACTATTTCCATTGCTATAAATTTATAGCTTTAGCTGCCACATTTTCTCACTGATCTTCATGGTAGTTCAATTCGCCAGGTCGATCTCTTTTTTACTCTGATCTTCTTCATACTACTACTACATATTTTTTGGACTATCTCCCTTTCCTTTAGATTGAAAATGGGAAACACATGTAGCCCTTGTTTTTCTTCCAAAAAAGATGAGAATACCCCCGATGTTGGCGTTCCAGATGTTAGCGTTTTATATGAACTGGTTAAAGATACAAGCGACATTGAGGAGTTGATCTCATTCATTGAGCAAAGTCTAGCTGCCCTTACAGCTGACACTACTACAAGCAAGGTAAGTCCAATTTACCTCTACTTTCTTCTTTATTGTAGTCCTACATTTAATACAAGTTCCACAAGACCTAGATCTTCTTATTTTGCAGTCCCAACAGGACCCTAGCACTTCCCAACAAAACGCTGGAACGCCCCAGAAATCAGTTGTTGCTTCACCTAAAATGAAGTCTTGCGTCACGTTCGGCAGAGATTTATTGGATAATGTGTTGAAGCGAGTTCAGAAAGATACTTCAGAGGTACTCAATCACTCTTAAATGCTAGTTCGGTTGCAATTCTAGGAAATCTAAAGCAACTTGCTATACTTTATTTTTTTCCTTTTCTTTTCAATAGTAGTAATAAAGTTAGCTCACGTGGATATAGTTTTTTTCTCATAATTCCAGAGGTCGTTTAGACTCAAGCTGGGTGACAAAACGCGCAAATTAATTATTGATATATTAAAAGAATCTATCAAAATTCACTGGTTGGGAGTAGGCCTTTCAGTTTTGGGATATGTATTAGACCAGATTTATCAAGTTTCTACGAACAAAGGCCAATGTGTAAAACTCCTCCGCTATATGTGTGCCCTTGCCAAGCAAGTCAGAGAATTAGATGAGCAGCTGCCACAGCAGAGACAAAAGCTTAATGACGTAGTCAATTTCATTGTTCAAGGATGTGTTATGTGTGTTTCGCAGATGACAAATCACAGTCTCTTCAGGTAACAGTAGATGAAATTCGGTACCGAATGTACTGCCCAACAGAAAATGTGAATTGTTAGTTGGTTTTTTCCTCCTCTTTAAAAACTGATAATTGATTAATAAAATAACAATTGACTATGATGGTGTAGGTTCATTTCTGCTTCAGTGGACGCTGAAGAAATAAAAAATTTTGAGTCTCAGTTAGGCCATCAATATCAGGATCTTACTATGGAAGCCGTCATTGGCCTTTTGAATAGAACGCCTCAGTTTCTGCCCCCAACACAGGGACAAAAACCGGATGCAGGTGTGAATTTGTATATTCCGTTGCTTTGATTTTTCCTTTTTAAAATGTATCTGCAGATTTTGGTGATCAATGTTTTTTTGGGAAAAAAACCACTAGGTAAATCATTTAAGTGTGGTTATATTTGATTTGGCAGTGGGCATCGAAAAACCACAGGATACTGTCACTCGGCTTCTCCAAGTGGAGGTGAATGATCAATTTAGGAGAATTGTTGTTGTCATTTACGGGTTTGGCGGGGTGGGCAAGACAACCCTTGCAACTGCTATATTCAGTCAACTAAACCTTAAGGCGTACAAATTTTGCAAGCTGCTGATGGAGGAATCATGTTCCAGCCAACATATTATGAAGCTACAACGACAGCTTTTAAACGACTTGTTTGGGGAAAACATTAAGCTCAGAAATCCTGAGGAGGGTCAAGAAAAGATAACAAATTCTTTTAAAAAAGCGTCTTCTCAGCCAGTGTTTATGTTCATTGACAACGCCCTAAAAGAAAGTGACCTGGCTAAGCTTCTGCCCACAGACCTTTCATGCCTTCCAAAGCAGACCAGAATTCTGTTAACCACTAGAAGGCGAGATGAATGTCGCAATCTTTTTGAGCCAGCCATTTCAGTCATTCAATGGCATGATCATAAGGTAGATTTTCTTAAAGAAGCAGACTCCAGAAAAATTTTGTGTAAGAAAGCTCTAGGTAGTGTTGACGCCACCTTTTACCAAGACGTAGATATAGACGGTTTCGTGAAAATTTGTGGTGGCATCCCTCTGGTTTTAGATCTAGTTGGCTCCAAATTGCGTATGCACGTTAGTAACCCCTCAGCTCGTAATGGAATTAATGATTTTTTGAGGGATTTAAGAGAATCGCTGATTGAAGGAGAAGGGGATGAAGGGGAAGAAATAAGTAAGAAGGTAGTAGATGTTGTGTATAATAGTTTGGATACAGATAGCAAAGAGGCCTTTTTGGACATTGCATGCTTCTTTTATAACAGGGAACGCATGTTTGTCTCCTATGTTGTTGAAGACCCACCACTTAAAACCCTCGTAGATGCAGCTCTTGTAAAGTTATCCTATGACCCCCCCACTTCATCAAGTCTTTGGAGGGACCTACAGGTAGAGGATTCGGGAAGCTGGCACCAATTTATAAGAGACAGAGATATACGAGAAGGTTTTTTAGAAGTTCATGATATAGTTAGAGCGCGAGGGAGGAAATTGTCACAAAGAGAATCAGATAGAAGAATCATGGACGAGGAATCCTGGGCTGAAGCTGTGCAAGATACTCAGGTATGTTACGTTCCACCTTGGTGTCTTGCTTAATTACAGGTATAAATTTTTGTAATTTTCTCTATACCTTTTAACTTCAAGGGTTAGGGGAAAAGCTGCCATCCTGAACGAAGAAAATTTAATGTCCCTTATTTTCAGCTTTTTTTTACTTAACGTCTGTAAATCTAACTTGCACATTGCAAAATTACAAATACTTTGTGCAGAACCTCCATAAAATAAAAGGAATATGTATCACGAACCCAAAGCCCCAATTCCAAATTGATGCACAGCACCTGGACTTGATGCATTCTTCTTTGAGAACCCTCTACATTGGACGAAAAATCAAAATCAATGGAAAATGCCAAAATAACTTTAAAAGCCTAAGGTGCATATATCTAGCTTCCGATACTTGTTTTTGTGTGGATCTGGCTAAACTCAAACACTTGCGGGTGTTAAGGGCCGAATTAAGCGAGAATCCTACTGAGGCAAGTGTTCTACTTCTGTTGTGTTGTATTGCCTTTCTTTTTAATAAAAACGAGTTCACCATTTAAAAAATGTTATAAGCAAAACCTTTCCATTTTATACTAGTAGACGTAAAATATTACAACGAATAATTTGGAAAAATTATTGGACCTTGCAGTTTCCGTCCTCTTTACGTTGGCTGGAGTTGGGACCAGAGTCAGGTTTTCAGCTTGTTTTGAATGAAAGCTTTAACAAGTTACCCTCGTTGCAAGAACTGCACTTAAAGAATGATGTAGTGCTTCCACCAAAATTTGGCCATCTTAAGTCTCTGTCTCTTTTAAGTTTTGTAAACTGCAAAATGGTCACATTGCCCGAAAGCTTTGGCAGTCTATCTGCCTTGGAAGGGTTGTCAATATACGGGTGCGAGGAACTAGAAAGTCTTCCGAAGAGATTCGGTGAACTTCAGAAGTTGGCATTTCTGGAGGTAAGTAATTGTCCCAAATTGTCGAGCCTTTCAGAAAATTTCGGCCAACTCACATCATTACGAATTCTGAATCTTGACTTCTGTGACGGGCTTTCTACACTGCCAAAAAGTTTTGGCAATTTACCCAGTTTGGAGGAACTATCTTTAAGGGACTGTTCCAATCTAGTGAGTCTTCCAGAGTCGTTCGGCAAT
Organism: Wollemia nobilis; assembly: GCA_028583015.1. Classification (NCBI taxonomy): domain Eukaryota; kingdom Viridiplantae; phylum Streptophyta; class Pinopsida; order Araucariales; family Araucariaceae; genus Wollemia; species Wollemia nobilis. The sequence continues at coordinate 4,342,568 of JAQPPZ010000267.1, forward strand.
CTAAGCTCTCATTTGAAACAATTGGATATGCGCAAATGCTCTCATTTGAAAGAAGAAGCAATGGACGTCCTGGTCAAGATGAAAGACTTGGAGTATCTAAACATCGGAGGAAGCCCCAGGTTGATAAGGCGATGGGAAGAAGCAGGACAACCTAAGCTGGCATCGGGTAATAGATATGAAGAAATTTGCTTGTGATGTTTATTTAACTTTTAAAAGATATTATTATCTAATTTGTCCTCTTCTGTGTTCATCATGGCATGGCAGGGAATTCTGTATCCTTATCAGATTTTTGAAAGACGACGACAATGAAGGGGCGTACAAAGAGATGATATGCAGGGAACGTAAATTAGGAAGAGTTTGATGTAAATTTCTAAAATCTTAAATACAGATAAGCTTTTTTTTTTCAATTAAAATTATTTTTAAATTTTAATATATAATTAATTATTATATAGTATAATTTGAAAATTTAATTATTTAAATTAAATTAAGAAATGTATTTAATTGATCTATGAAAAGTTTGGATGACTCTTATTTATTTATTTTTATCTAAAGTAGTTTTAATAGAACATTAAGTCTCATTCTTCGTAGGGTATTTTTTATTATATAAATTGAAAATTTTATATATGAAGAATGAAAAGGTTAAGATATTTTTTATATAAATTTTAATTTTTTTTTTAAATGAAATTTTAGTTGTATTTATTATATAATTTAAAATTATTATTGAAAATTTATATATATAAAAATAAATAAAAGAAAGAGATTTTAAATAAACAATGTCATTGTTTTTATGTTCATTACATATAATCATGAATGTTAATACATATTGAAATTGGAGAAGAAAATAAGATAGAAAATATTAACACACAATGATTTTATTTTTAGTTTATATTATTTATTTTAATTATATAAAATAATTCAAAGGGTTTTATAAAAAAATATAAAAATTCAAGGGATAGTAGGTGATAAGTGATAAAAATTATTTAATTTTTTTAAACTATACATGGCTTTTATTAGGACCACTTAAATAACAATGAGGTGGTATAATGTTTATAAGATGCAGTCCTAAAATTTGAGTCTTGTTTGATAGTAGAAAAGGACTATGGATGTAATCGATTTTCCTATGTATCCTAAAAAATAACATTTTAAACCTTATATAGTTTATCTTTTTATTGCATATAATTTTTATTGTTTTTTATTAAATATATTTTTCATCTTCCTCAAAATGTTATGTTTCTATAATTAATTCCATGATATCATTTTTACTAAGAGATTAAATCTCTCTTGGTGAGTTGTCTTTTAAAATTTAAATTTTACCTAGACAAATATTAACATATCAATCACCTAAATTATTTGTTGTCAAGATTCTTTCTCTAGAGATACATTAAAATTTTCAAGAGATTACCTCCAATAATTGATGATAAATATCAACAATATTATTATCTTTTATCTAACCTTTATATCTATTTTTTTTAATGATATTAATGATTATTTGTGAATCCCCCATAATTAAAATATATTTTCATCCATTAGCCCCTACATAGTTGTTGATTAAATTTTTAGATAATTCCAAGCAAGAGAGAGGAATTATATCTTTGTTATTTTGAAAAACAACACCTCCACTAGATTTTTCTAGATTTTCTTTGGAAGTACCATCAAGCTTAATTATAATAAACCCAATTCTTAGACATTTTTATTTTACCATAGATTGAAACAAATACTTTATTTTAATGCCATTGTCTTTTTCTTTATTAGGCTAAAATATGGATTTTTGAAAGGGACCAAACCCTTTTACAATCATATATTGATTTGTCTAGTATTACTAACCAAAAATCCTTGTCTTTCAAGGTGCTATAGGATATTCAAAACATCAAACTTCCTTGTCTCAAAACTCTACAATTTACATTTATTATCTATCTCTTTACATTCATATCTTTAAAGAGTCCCAAGAAAATGGAACCCTCAATAAACAAGTCCATAGATCTCAAAAAAATGAAACCCTCACCATACAAAACCATAGATATTTAGAAAATAGAACCCTAAATAGACAAATCCATAGATATCCAAAAAAATAGAACCCTTAGCAAGAAAATCCCACAAAAAGCTAAACCAATAGATTTATCACTCAAAAGCCACAATGCTTCTAGAAAGTTGCAAATCCACACATCTTCAAAAAATGAGACCCTTAGTAGATAGGTCCACAAATATCTAGAAAATGGAACCCTCAAGAGCCAAGTTCATAGATCTCTAGAATATGGAACCATCAATAGACAAAACCGTAGATCTTCAAAAAAGGAACCCTCAACAAACAAATCCACAAATATCTAAAAAATAGATTTCTTAGCAAACAAATCCATAGGTCTTCAAAAAATGGAACCCTCATTAGAAAATCCCTCATAAACCCAAGCCAATAGATTTATCAACTTATTATGACTAAAAGTTGATAAATCCCATTTATCTCCAAAAAAAATGATTCCTTAGCATACAAGTCCATAAATCTCCAAAAAATAATTTAATATGGACATTCTAAAAATTGGAACTTTTACCCATTGACTTGAATTTCTAAATTTTCTCTCTTATTTGCCACTAACTAGAATACAATGATGTTATATCTTCCTCTCTAAATGCTCCCCAATTCGCTAGCCAATTAGTCACCATTTTATTCTCTATACACATGTCCCTCTTAAAATTCTTCTAATGAATTTAGGGATATTAATGTATTTATTACTATATTTGCTACTCTTTAGCTCATCATCGATCTTTCATTGAGGTAATTAATAATATTTAGTGTCTCCCTCAATTATTAATCTCTTAGCCCCCAATTGAACCACCATTTTACTCTTACCAAGACTACTCTAGCTTCAGTTTTGTTACTAGTTATAATGTCCAAGTACTCACTCATATCTCCAATCATCATTTCCTAGCTATCCCTTAGCATTGCTCCTCCTCCAACCTTCCTTATATTACCTTTAAAGTCCTCATAAAATTTATTTTTAGTCACCCTTCTTTGGTTGGCTACCACTTGGTCATGCTCCTCAAGCCTCCTCAAGGATTGTCATTCATCCCAACTAGGCTTAGGTTCCAATGTTCACTTAATTAAGCCTTCTCCAATGACTTTAGACTCTCATGCACTTTTAATGTTATATTTTCCTCTATGGACGCTATGATGTATTCTTTATTCCTAGTTGATCTCTTCTTCTCATTTAAAATTCCTTTATTTATCTCCAAAACTCGCCATGTAAAATGAAATGAAATTAGATTCCAATTTTGATTTAGTATTAGGATTTTAAACAACTTCTTCTATTATTTTATCCATCCTTCCATGTTATTAGACAACACCCACACCACCCCCATCTTCTTTATTATATCATACAATATTTAGAGGGAGTAATTATATTCTAGTAATATGTGACTCAATGATTCCTCATGATATTCACAAATGTAACATCTATTAGGGAATTAAAAACCTCTCTTGTGCAGGTTATCTACTATTACACTCTTATTTTGGACTGCCAACCAAAGAAAAATTGTTAACTTTTGAATTGCTTTCCTTTCCCATAATCAATCCCATTGAAATATTCCTTAGGAATAGCAAGTGAAAGATTATAGGTTGATTTAACAATGAATGATCCTTCCTAAGTAGCTCCCCATACTATTGTATACTCAACCAAATTAGGATTTACATAATATACTCTTAGTTTAGCTATTAGATTTTGTATATCTTTCTCATACTAATTATATATTCTTAGCTCCTTCCATCTTACCTTTCCTCATTCTATAGACAAATAATCACTCATCATATTTCCATAATTATATTTAATTTCTACTCTAATACTTGCTACCTTCTCATCCTTCACTAATGGGTACTTCTCTAGCCATGCATCTTTCCAAAAGTGGATAGACCTACCATTTCCTACCTTTCATTGGGTACCTTTCTATAACATCTCTCTACCCTTTACTTATGGTTTCATAATGAAGATCCCCAACATGGATCTAGTCTGGTAAACAATCTAGTATCCTCTTGGTTGTCAAGGTATTTATCTCTTAGGATTCTTACCCATAAGGTATGACCCTCCTTCACTAGCCTACATCCTACCTTTGCTACCAAATTGTTGTTCATATCGCTTGTTATTCTAAACGTAATACTTCCACTTGATTTATCATTGCATACTCTCTCCCAAGCTACAAGTAAAATTATAATCTTCTCCTCTAGTATTGATCATAGAAAATTTCTTTGGATACTTTCTATTATATAAGTTGCTTTACATAGGATTTTAAACACTAATAATAAATATATAGGAATTTCTTGGAGAGTAGTCTTAAGAAGCTATAACTTACTGCCTAACTCAACAAATTCCTTTTTCAACTAGCTAATTTACTCTAGATTCTATCAATCATCACATTCCACATTTGATCCTTGCATACCCCTATGAACATTGACATTCTCAAGTAAACAAAATGGATAGTTGAAACACTACATCCAAGATCTACTATTATTTGGATGAAGATTGTCTTCACTATGGTGTATCTTAAAATAGAGTTTCCACAAAGACACTTCAAGGGGTTACACTTTAAGAAGTTTATTCTAGGAGGAATCCTTTAATTACTCATCTTAATATCTTTGGAATCAAGGTATACATGCATGTTCTAAAGAAAAATAGGACAAATTAGGATGCAAAATCCTATTTTGTATATTTCTTGGCTATGGTGAGGCATCAAAAGCTTATTGACTTATAGATATAGTCCCTTAAAAAATGCATATAAGTAGAGAATGGTATTGGATGAAGAATTTGAAAATAAGATGAACACTAAGGATTTTAAGGAGTTTGAATATGTCATATATCCAATTGTTAACATGGAGTTAAATTAGAAAGCTCATAAAGTTCTAAAAGTGGAGAAAGTTCATGAAGAAGTTTTAAAATTTGTTGCTCCATCATAGCAAAAAATAATCCAAAATGAATCACTAGTACCATCAAGAATGTTAGATTTGATGCACCACCTAGCCTCACTTCCACATAACCACGTATTCATATTAGTACATAACATGAAGTAAATCTAGGTTTTATGACTTTAGTAATGGAAGTTTAAAATTAGCATTAGTGATTGACAAGTGGACTAAGTAGAATCTCATATCATTGGGTGCCACATGCACCTAACATTCTCATCACTTCATAGGTTCTCAAGGTGGATCACCTACTTATAATGATGATTTAGAATTTCTACAATGTAGTCCTTGTACTCCATTCGGTTTTATCTTAAGGTATCAAACAAATTTGCTAAATTTTAATTTTGTCCAAGAATTTTATAATCCATATGTAATACCTCAATTTTCACAAGCATATGTTGAACCAACAATGATAATGTATCCTCATACACAAGTAATACAAAGTGCAACTGACTACCCTACCTCACTTAGATATACTATGCAAAGACTATATAATATTTAGTGTAGGAGTCCTTGAATGGTGACAACAACAACAACTATATCATCATAGTATGCAGATGGAGCATTAGTCTTAAATATTTCTCAAACTTTTAGAGTAGAAACCAAGACCCAAATTTAGATTCATATCTAGATCTAGAGCTAAGAACTTGAACTAAGAGCCAAAGCTAAGAGCTAGAGCCAATATCTAGACCCAATCCAATGGACATGTGGTTGGCAAGCATTCTTAAAAAAATCAAATAATATAATAAGGGGGGTGTTAGATAATTATTATATTTTTTCTTATGGGAGATTCCAAAGAAAATATGAAACACCAAAGAGAACATGGAATATTAAAAATCTCTTGAGACAACCAAGAGACATCCTTATATATAGAGAGATATATAAATAGATAGATAGATATTTGAAGTTTGAATTAAAAATTTTCCTTTCTTTGCTTAATCACTTATTATAGTTTTTCTTGTTTTGGTATTTTTAACTGCAACCAACATATCACTTTTTAATTAATCCCATAACATTTGAAATAAAATTATAGGAAATCCATTAGGGTGAGGTGTATTGTTAGGATGGAAAGAGAAAATTGGTTCATGTAGCTCCTCCAGAGATATCTTCTTCATCAAGATTTAATATTGTCCTTGTGTGATAATTGATGGGATATTTTGTAGAAGCTTGCCATGTACCTCCTTATCTTGACTAGTATATGACAAATTAATTTTTGAAATAATTAATTACTTCCTTTGCGATAACTTCTTCTTCCATAATATTTCTTCATCTAAAGTTAAAAAAAAATCATGCAACAAAAATAAAAATTTATTTATATTGTAGCATTAAAAATTTCTCTCTCCTTCCTTGACTTATTTTTACCTAGATTTTGAAATCAATATGAATCTTTATTTTTCAATGCATTATGATAATTATAAACTAATTATTTTTCTTGCACATAAGAATACTAATCCATTCCATTAGTTTCTACAATTTATTATAAATTTTTTATCTTGAATTCAATTTCCTTTTTCTCCTTAAAAATATTACCAAAGGATTTAGCATTCCAAATTTTTATTTATCCCTTTAGATATTTTATATTTTGAAAACAATCTACATATATGATCCAATTTTACTTCATTTGACCATAACATAACTATTCTATGTTTGTTTTTCATCATCACTTTTTATTTTTATTAATGGGCTTAGTCCCACTTGTTAACACCTATGATATTTGCATTTGGATACCTATGTTATTGTTCCTTTGAGTTTATTTTTATCTTTATTCATGCTTTGATGGACTTCCTTGCCCTTCTCGATTTCCACCAACACTTTCATATTGATCATTATCTTTAATATTTTCATATTGTTCATTATGAGACTTATCTTCTAAAGATTTATGTTGCTCTAAACAACCTAAAATTCGAGTAGCCTCATAAACACGTACTTCATTATGTTTCCTTACAAATTCTAAAGTATAAGGATGATCCTCTATATTATTACTTTCTTGTGCTACCCTAGAAACTCTAAATTTTCATGGATATCCTTCATATGCATTTTGTTATTATGTTATTCTTAAAACCCTAAACTGGACAGCATGCACTCTAAACTACTTTTATTTATATCACATGGAGAGGATTGTATGCTACTTAGGGTATATGAGGATGATTTACTATATTAACCTTGACCTCCTTCACCTCATTCACTTTATAATTTATCTCTCAATGTTCTTTTGTATGTTTAACTCCAAACTTTAAACTTGTACATTGTACGTACTCATCTCTTCTATCAATTTTTCTTCTAATGGTTGATTTGAGTGAATTGTAATGGCCTTTACCATTTAATTATTCAAAGGTGTTCTTTTTATCACTTTCTTGGGAGTGGAAAATCCTTGATTTGACTCAACTTCTTTTATGATATGATCTCCTTATTTCATATTGAAGTTTATCTCATTCCCTAAATTTTATCTATTTATCCATACTTTTCATATTATAATCTATTGTTATATGCTCAATATCATAACATTTGCAATATAAAATATAATATTTTCATAATCCACTTGTTGATTCCCTTATCTTGAATCAGATTTAATCTTAAATAACTATAGCAAGGATTTAAAAATATCCATTCAAACTCACATTTGAGTGGACATAGCATTTCTTCTCTCCTTATTGGTATGTCCCTCCTAGATAAACTACCCTAGGGTATTACCAATATTCTTCAAAAGCTCCTTATTGATGAGCTAATAAGGAAGTCCAAAAAGCCTAATCCATGCAAAAATATTTTAATAGTGTTTGTGTCCACAAAGAAATTCTTACTCCATGGTTTTAAATATTATGTATATTAACCACTAAAACAAGGTCCCTTATGCATTATTCTATTTCTTATTTTCAAACTTGATAAGATAATGAGGAAAGTTACTTTTAGAATAAAGATCATGTAGTACTTTAAACTCAATCCCCACTTTTGCTTAATCCAATTGCTAATCTCCAAAAAATCTAACTAGTATTTTTAGTCATTATTAAATTATTTGATGTTATGTAATTTTTAGGGGATGATTGTTCATTTTAGCTCATATGAGGTTGGATAGTCACACCACATATAAGCCTTAGAGTATATAAAAAGATAAAGCTAAAGGTGAAACATGAAAGGATGAAACTCCAAGGATCTCTTGAATCTAATAGAGACCGTGTTGTATAAATTTGAAAGATGTACAATAGATTTGATTGGAAAATATATTTGATAGAAAATATTTGGTGATAATATACAATATTTTATTTTGATATTGTTATTTGCTTTTCCTTAATTGCAATATCTAGTATCAGAGCCAGTGAGGAGTTATTGTGAGGTTTTTAAGAAAAGACGAGAGCTATGAAAGAGAACACGTGTGAAATAGAAGCTTAGATAGGAAGGATAAACTATTATCATTTGGATAAATTTGCACTTCTAACATAAGGCTTTAAGAGGGGAGAGGGGAGAAGGCCCGTTTCTGGACTAATTCTTGGGATCAGTACCCACCCATCATTGTTGAATTCCCCGAGTTACTTCCAATAAAATCTGCCATAGAAGTCATGGGTTGGATCCATATTGAAAGTTATTTCAACACTTATCAGCTGGGGGAGTATAAGTTTAAGAAGTTTAAGAGGTTGGAGGAGTGGCCAATTCTAATCCCCCCAGAGTTGGCACCCATCTTAACCAAAATCTTGACAGAAAGGTTTCTCATAGGGAGAGACGAGGAGGATGAATTAGCTTGGGGCTATGGGAGCCTTGGTGTTTATACAGTGAAGGACAGATATGACAAGATCCTCCTAGACCCTCGCCCCCATTATTTTTTGGTTGAGGATTGGAAAAATATTTGGCACTCTAAGGGCTGGCCGAAAGTAAACTTTTTTTCTTGGTAGTTTATGCACAATGGTATTCTCACTTTTGATAATCTCAGATGTAGAGGAATCATCGGCCCTTCTCAATGTGTTTTATGCCACAATAACGAAGAAACAGCTAATCACCTGATGTTTGTGTTCCCTTTCACGCGTGAGATTTGGAAGCGCTGGCTCTCTCATTATAAAATCCTAGTTAATGGTGACATGAATCAGACTAATATTTGGGAAATATAGAAGCGGGGTAGATTTACATCCAAAGCTCTTCAAATTGGGTGGGAGCTTGGTTTAACCTTCATTTGGTGGCAAGTGTGGTTGGAGAGAAATGCTAGAATTTTTAGAGAAGCCTTTTCTTCGCTAGATGGAGTTTGGCAGGTCATTTGGAGCAAAGTCACAAAAACTATTGCTATCTATGCTAAAGAGGAAACTCAGGTTGTTCCTGGGCCAATGGAAGATGGAGTTGACCAGCGAGAGGGACAAAACAGAACCAGTTGGAAATCACCCCCAGAATGCTAGATTAAAATCAATACTGATGGAGCTGCAAAGGGAAATCCGGAGGCGGTATTGGCATGGTGCCGGAATCATGAGGGAACAAGGTTTATTGGGAACTGAGGGTTGGGTAGAGCTACAAATAATGAAGCGAAGCCATTGCTATCAAACGATCTATTTGGGCGACTCGGGTCACGGAGGATAATTCTTGAATCGATTCTCAAATTTGGTTGGAGCTCTAGACCGCATGAGGAACTTTTGTTGAACGCTTGGAGGTTGAGGATTCGGTCTCTCAAATCAAGAAATTATGGAGGGAATTAGATGATGTGATTCCGAAGAGAGCAGAGATTTAAACAAAGCGACCAATTTCTTGGATAAGATGGGTGCGGAAAGAGGTAGGGGTGCAACTGCACAGTGACATGCCTATTGAAGATGAGGTGATTAGGCAGGGCCTTGAAAGATCCTTGAGACAATGATCAATAAAAATGCTAAGTGTGGTTTTTGTTACGATTTTGTGACCTGTTGCGCCATCGCAGCCATTGGCGATCAACTATTGCGATATCATGACATGCTACGTCATCACGGCTGCTGGAGAAAGGTTGTCACGATATCACGACATGTTGTGCTGTTGCGGCCGATGCGATAAAGTTGTCGCGATATCGCGACATGTTGCGCCGTTGCGGCCACCAAGGAAAAGTTGTCACGATATCGCGACATGTTGCGTCGTCGCGGCCAAGGGTGGAAAGTTGTCGCGATATCGCGACATGTTGCGCCATCACGGCCGTCGAGGGAAAGTTGTCGCGATATCGTGACATGTTTCGCCCACGGCACAAGGGAAAGTATCGCGATATCGCGACATGTTTCGCATCACGCCCGAGGGAAAGTGTCGCGATATCGCACAGGCGCACGGCGAGGGGGAAGTGGCAACAATGGCCCCACGCCATCGAAAAAATTTGTCATGATTTCGGACATGTTGCCCGCGGGCCAAGGGAGGAAATTGCGATTTCGACAGTGGCCCACGCAAGGGAGAAAGTGTGCGAATCGTGCAGTGCCCCGCCGCGAGGGAAAAGTCATGATTCACAAATGTGCGCCTGCGCCAAGGGAGGAAAGTTGTAGAAGAAGGCGGCGCGAGGGAAAGGTCAGATACGGACATGGCGACCAAGGAGGAAAAAGGAGGGCAACGAAAGACATGCCTAGAAGAGAGGTGAAGGCGGGCCTTGAAAGATCGAGCAAGTCAATAAAAACGGGGTTTGCGCAATTTCAGACAGTGAGCCATCGCGCCATGGCGGAGCACACGAACGCGAAGGCCGCGACTAGGAGAAAGGGCACGATATCACGAAGTGCCACGCAACCAAGCGGGAAAAGGCGAAGCGCCGGCGGCACCAGGAAAAGGCGTGATACCACAGTGGCCATCGGGCCAAAGGAGGAAATGGCGAACACAAGCCCCCGCCGAGGAAAAACAGCCAAACAACAACACCCAAATATAGAAAAAAAAGAGAATTATGGCCAAAAAATTTTCACTCAATATTTTACCACCTCCGTTAATACATTTTCAATTTTTCAAAAAAAACATAAGGCTTTATGGGTAAATTGTGTTATGTCTAATTCATATTTATAAAGTTCAATGTTTGTAAAATGAAAATTTTCTCTTTTTACATTATAACTTGCATAGCAAGGTAATTGGTCTTTGAAACATTAGTTAAAATGTTTAGTATAGTAGGTTATAGGTTCAATTCCCTTCATATGCTTATTTGAAAAAGAAATTTATTATCTTAGAAATATTGCAATTTTTTTTGAAGTTAAAAGATGTATAGATGCATTTTTGGGTGGGCAATTTAAAAAATAAAATAAAATAAAAATCATGAAATGAAAAGAGAGGAATTTTTTATAAAAAAGAGGAATTTAAAAGAAAAAATTGTAGTTTAGGAGTCCTATAGTGTGTACTAAATATTCTTGTAAGAAAAATAGTATTTTTTTTGTAAAATGTGTATTTTTTATAGAAATTGGCACCTTATTTTTTCAAATGCAACTTTTAGTTTCAAAAATAATTTTTTAAATAAAAATCAAAATATGTGCTTTGCAAAATCATAGCATTGGGTATAAATGACACCTATAACTTGCATTTATAGATAATTTGATTATGTTAAGTTAGTACATGTAATACCTAATATAGCTACCATAATGATGTTAAGGTATTAAACCTATAAATCATTGGAAATAAATAAGGACTTATTTATTTCTTTCTTTTCACTGTATTGATTACACTATATATCACTATCGTTAGACGTAATTCCTAAAATTGAGAAATCTCAATTATATAGGGAAGTTACACCCATGTATGAGGATTTATCTTCAAGCAAGTTTTATTGATATGATGGATCATTTTTATTACTACCTTGGTACCATTTATCTCTCTCTTTCACATCCCTTAAGGACTCTCTTATGTATAACCAAATATTTAAAGGACTAGCTTCTTCAATGTATCGACGAGTAAATAGAAAGAGCAAGTAATTTATAAAGTTTTTTATATAGAACTAGTGGTATATATAAAAGGGGACCATTCTAAAAGATATAATTAATGTTCATCATGATTACATTAAAAAAATTTCTCGTAGAATCTCAATTGTTTAATGGTTCAAATTTTACACCATGGAAAAAATGAGAACAATACTAGTGATCAAAAAACTCTAGGACATAGTTATTGGTGATCAAAATTGACCTGATGAGGCTACAACTAAGCAAAAGCGTGATGAAGGATATGCAAGGGGGCTTATGCTCATAACTTTTAGAGTGGAAAATGAAATACAAATACATATCAATGAATCAAATACATCAAAATATGCATGGCACATACTTTATACTACATTTGAAGGGAGAAATGAAACCACAATCCTTTATCTTCACCCAAAACTACATGCATTAAGGATCTAGGAAGGAGAGACTATAGAATAATTTCTATGAATAATTACAAACTTGAAGGTAAAATTGAACACCATGGGAGAAAATGTGGATGAGAATATCCTAGTCTTTTTTGTACTTAAAGCTTTTCCAAAATCATTTTGAATATTGGTCAATCTTTGCAAGTATCAAATAGAAAGGCAACATTTGAAGAATTGGTAAACATCCTTCAATAACAAGAAATACAAAATCAATTAAGATATGAATTATCCAATAATGCTATTATCTCCAAAAAGAAACCACAAAAATATTTAAAGGGTCTTTATACCTCATCCTTATCACAAAATAAAACGTAATGAAGGAGTACTTATTGTCATATTTGTGAAAAAAGGACATGACACCAAGTTTCATAAATATAATTTAATCAATCATAAATCTTAATTTGATAGACCTCCCTAATGGAAGCAACAATTTCAAACACAACATCAACAAGAGCAACAACAACACAAGAATATTATTCAAAAGGAACTTGAATTCGATTGTGTAGACACCAAAACAGCACCAATCCGATTATGTGACTGCAAACACTGATCGCATTAACACACACAACCCCCAGGGCAGCCCCAGAGGTTAAAACAGTGGTTCTAACCACTCACACAATAGTTTTAAAAGTCAGAGATCAATTTGGCACCTTTTAGGCACTCTGCTACTTATTCGCTCCACCCAGGGACGAGTGCAGACTGGTACTCGTTCCACCCAGGGACGATTACCAGCGCTCGCTCTTGGGTGGGACGAATGCCAGGTTTGACCTGCAAAAAGTCAAACCTCGGCACATGACAACTCAGAACTGCCACTTAGCTCTCCCTTCATGGCATGGGAGTGCGAGTGAGTTCTTTTGACAACTCAGATCTGCCACTTGACTCTCCCTTCATTGCATGGGAGTGAGAGTGGGATTTTTCATGACAACTCAAATTAGCTACTTAACTCTCCCTTCATTGCATGGGAGTGCGAGTGAGTTCTTTTGGGCATGCAGAAGCAGTTACAAAAGCAGTTATGGAGCCCTTAATCAGGGAGAAGTCTTCTCTTCCCTGAAAAAGCATTCATGCTAAGTAGCACTTTGCATGCTAATTCAAAGAGACCCCTTGGGTCTATAAAATGGTGAGTTTCCTCACCCAAAAGATATACAGAGAAGGAGCATTTTGAGCAACGAAGTGCTGCCAGTTTACTTACTTACGATTTGTGCTTTTACATCCATAATCTCTTAATCGAAAGGGAGGTTATTGGGTGACTTTTGGAGGCACGAATCAAGACCTAAAACCTGATTTTCTGACCACAATATCCTACCAATTTGTCGATAACACATCACAACAGGTTTCGGACTCATCCCAAGCGGATTGGTGTCGAAACAAAGTCTCAACCAGTGGGTGGTTTGCCTTCGGGCACCCCCTGCCTTATTGCAGGTTTATTCGTCTTACCCCGAAATGAGTACCAAACTATTGCAGGTTTATTCGTCCTACCCCGGGACGAATACGGATCTGTATCGAATTTGGTGACTGTTTCTTTTGCAGTATTTTGCTAGTTACATGATTATGCTTCTATCAAATTTTTAGTCTATTTAGATTCATTTTAATCATCGTTATATTTATCTTTTATATTCATTAACAATACTCTTTCAGATTTGCGAGTTTCATTATCATACACAGGTGCTACTGACGATTTGTTGTTTCTTTGAACGCAGGAGGAGCAGCAAGGATTAAAGATTCATCAATACCAGCGGCGGCAACACTTTGGCCTGCCCATTTCACATGTGGGCACGCGGAAGGAGGAACACTAAATCCATGATTGTAATTGAAACTATGTTAACGCTCCTACCCCCTAAAAGGGAGGAGACGTCTTTGTAACCGAATTGGAAGAGTATAAATAAAAAGGGTTGTGCTTTCTATACTTCCTTTTATCTCATTTAAATTCGTCTCTTTTCTTTCATTTCATGCATTTCACTTTATAGGACCTTAAGCGTTAACTTTGGGTTTTGAATACATCGCATTAGTTTTCCTTTCAATCTTTCGGAATCTCGTGCTTTCAATGGCGATCACGGTGGGACCTCTGTCCTCTATTTTTTTTTAGGTTAGATTTCTGATCTGAAATTGCTTGTTTTGATTACAGGTACCTATTTTTCAGTCATTAGACTGTTATTCGTTTCGGTCAGTGACGATTACAGAATTGGGATTCGTCTCACCCAGGGGTGAATAGGCATTCGTCCTACCCTGGAACGAATACGGTTCTGATATTCGTCTCACCCAGGGACGAATAGCGTTCTGTGCATTTTTTAGAGCAGCAAATCAGAAACATCCTTTTGGGTAGAGAAGAGGTAGGGGTTTTTAACAAGCCTCTGTCAAATTTCTGTTTTCTGTTTTCTGATTTTTAGTTTTTGTATGGCTTAGGGAAAGTTTCCTTTTTGTTTGCCTGTTTCAATTTTTGCAAATTAAAATGAACCCCACACATCACGTGGTTACTTAAACCAAGGAGCTGGTCATAAAACCCTAGCCCTTGAGCAAGACCAACAGTGGATTTCATCACCACGTTGGCTTGGATATTTGCATACATTACCCCGATCGTGACTGTTGCTAGACGTAAATCCTGATGAAAGCTGACCAAGTGTAGCTTGGGGTGATTCCCAGCACATGAGGATAAGTCTTCTATGGTAGGTGTCATAAACAGGGTGATTCCCCTTCCGTACCGCCTATGTTCCATGTATCATCTTCTCTCACGTACCTATAGTCTCCCTCACGTAAGGGCGGGTATATAGAGAGGTTGGTATATCGGTCCGACAATGGTATATTGAAGGGGCGACCATTTTGGGAGTCATAAGAGCCTTCATAATTGCATTTAAATGGTTTTCATAAAAAGATTTCAAAAAAAAACAAACAACAAAACACACTAAACCAGATTTAGGGCACACTTTTAATCTTTAAAAGAGATAATCATTGCTTGTGTGTGTATGCTATTTTCTGTTTAGAGTATCAAAATCATAAAAAGAAAAATCAAAAAAAAAGAATTTCCGCATCTTTAGGTTAACATCACCATGGTGTACACCCGTAGCCAAGCCCAATCACGGGTAGAAGCTACAGAGAATGCACCAAGGGGGACAAGTCACCCCGATATAGCCCTAAAGACTTGGCCATCCCGCCTTGGCGGCAGGATACACAAGTTAGTCCACACCATGCAGTTACAGAACATGACTTTAGAGGCACCTCCTTGAGGGGCACTCCAACTCATGCCATCACTAGACAAGACTATAGAGGCACCTCCTTAAGGGGTACTCCCATTCAACAAAGATCCTTTCAAGAAGACAACCTACATGTAGCACTTGACCTAGATATAAGGCCTCCCTTGGAAGCTCGTTATGGGTGGCCTAGTGATGAAGTGCTTGAACAACAAAGGGTCCACAAGGAGGAACCATATGATTTCGTTACTCCTAATTTACCCCTGATTAATGTCGGACACACTAGACCATATCCAGAATATCGAGTTCTCCCGACAGGGCAAGACAATTCTGCCCGCACCTTTTATGCATATAACAGAGAATGTGAGGAAGATCACTACGTTCCTCAAGAATAGTACATAGCATGGGAACGATGCACGTCTGCACCCGCTTTATATCCAGATCGCTCATTGAGACCAGAGCTTCAAGTCAATGCTGCTAACCTCGACAGAGGGAAGCAACATATAGGGGTCTCAGAGTACCATGATCGAGAAAGATATGTAGGGGAGGCATCTAGGCCTCCTAAACAAGAGACGGCAAAACAAAATGACTTGGCATTTGCCAAACTAGCCGCCCGCCAAGCGCAAATCACGTGGCTTAGGCAAGACCAACAACAATTAGAACATTTGTGTCGCCTTAATCAAGAGCGCATTCAGCGTCAGACAGCTGAATTGCTTCACAACAATGCGCCTGAGAAGGCCCCAGTCCCTCGTGCACAGAAATCTGAGATGTATGTGAGGCACAACCCCTTAGTGCGAGACAGGTCTCCGTGACTTCATCAAGCACTACCTCTAAGACCTCCTAGACCTGAGCGGGAGGCCACTCCCCAAAACCGTGATGGGCATCCTCCGCGGGCACCCATCAATGTTTACAGACCTAGGCCAGACACTCCTCAAGAAGCTTATGAGGATTATGAACAAGAAGAAGAGCGGGCTGAAACGCCCTATCAAGGCAGAAGGGGTGCTACCCAGTTATCCCTCCAAAGGCCTCAAGTTCCCCACAACCCACAGCGGGAGCAAACCAAGGAGGAGGAGATTAAGTCCTCCGATGCATACAAAGTGTTGTTAGAACGCTTAGAGACTATGGAACTCAAGACTTCTGGGCCCCAAAAGCCTACTTTACGCCAACTCCGTAGTCATCCTGTGCATCCGTCAGTGCCGGCACCTCCATACCCCAAACATTTTAAGCTGCCCCAGTTGGCACTCTTTAGAGGGGACGAAGATGCTCAAGAGCATGTGACTCGATTCTTGAGCCAATGCTTCGGTATTCAAGACAATGATGCATTGCTATTAAGAACATTTATAACCACATTCGTAGGACCTCCCTTGGATTGGTTTACCCATTTACCGAAGCATAGCATCTACAACTTGGATCAGCTAGTGGACGCGTTCCTAGAACGTTTCGCTTTCAACACAAAGAAAAAGGCGTCACTAAGTGATCTAGCTAGCCTCAAGCAGTATGAGGAGGAATCTATGGTGGCATATGGGAATCGATGGAGGACGTTGCTTTCAAAGCTATCCTACCTCCCTCCTATGTCCGACCTAACTCAAATGTTCGCAAAGAGCTGTTTGCGATCGATCTCTATGCTATTGCAGCTGCAGCAATATGCCACTTTAGAAGAAGCTCTGGTGCAAGCTAGAATTATCGAAGAGATCAAGATACAGGATGGCAAAATTGCCAAGCCTAAGAAAAAAGAATGGAACAAGAGCACTAAAATAGGGACTACGCAACAGAAACCCACCATGGTCAATCAAGTTGCTATCAATGCCCCTAAGCCTGCCCAAGCAACACAGCCTCCAAAGGCTAATTATCAGGCGGTGCCTCCCAATAACTATGAGAAAGATAATAAAAAATAGGACCACAATCAGCAGCGTCACCCTAGGTGGCAATTTACACCATACACCGAGTCCAGGGACTCCTTGTTTGACCGTTTGTCAGTGGCAAACTTGATTAATCTGCCAGAGATTCAAACAATAGATCCTAATGCGCCAAAGCCTAAGGGCTACAGAGAGGATATTTACTGTAGATTCCATAGAAGGAAAGGGCATGACCTTAACGCCTGTTGGAAGTTCAAAGGTTTAGTGCAAGACCTCATTGACAATAATACATTGGTAGTGGATAATCCCATCACGCCCAACAACCAACAAATGGGTGTTTTCAGAGATCCTTTACCCGCACATGATGCACAAGCAAAACCTCTTCATGTCAATGAAGTGCAACAGAATTGCCCCATGGAGGGGTATGTTGGGATGATCAGCATTGTGACAAGGAACAAGAGATACCCAGGAGCTGCCCCCGTGATAGCCACAAGGGAAGTTCCATCCATGTCACAACCTCAACTGAATCCTACACAGCTTCCCCCGCCTAGACCAGTGGCCATGATTCGAACTAGACTTACTCAAAGTCTAAGGACCACGTCGGCTAGGCTCTCCATATATGAGCTTATTCAACAATCGGTGCCCCATCGGGAAGCTCTCATGGAGATATTAAAGGCAATTGAGCTGCAACCCCATGAAGCGAATTCGTTCAACAATTTTGTGGGGCATGTAAAACAGTGTACCGAACCAGTCATCACCTTTAGGGAAGATGAATTAAAAATGGTGACTGGGGATGTAGCGGATCCACCCCTGCACGTTATTGCATGGGTCAACGGGATTCCGTATAAGCGGGTGTTGGTAGACACTGGTTCATCCAGTAACATTATTACAACCGCCGCACTTGAAACATTTGAAGTTGCCGACCTCTCACATTGTACCTTCCACTTATACCCTTCGAGCATTTAATGATGCGATATGCTCGATAGTTGGCACAATTGTCCTACCTATACAAGTGGGACAAAAGACCATTCATACATTGTGCCACATTTTAGAAGGTGAGATGGCTTACAATATCTTGCTTGGGCGGCCTTGGATCCGGGATATGAAGTGTGTCCCTTCAATTGCTCATCAATGTTTAAAGTATACATTTGAAGGACAAGTGCACGTGGTCCCCATAGATTTAGAACCTTTCAAATACTGCAATTCAGTGCAACTAATGCCGCAGTCGACCCTTCCTTCAACGCATGTGGATTTTTAGTTAAATCCATCTAAAAGGGGTCCGATTACGCAAGAATCTCCATTACCAAATCAATCAAATTCCCAGGCGGGTTCATCTTCTTCATCTGGTCCTCCCACAATGATGCCACCTACGGTGGCCACACCAACGGACAAAGGAAAGAAGCCCCTAGAAGCGGAACCACCCTTAGTCTCCAACATCTCGATAGAAGAGATGCCTAATAGAATGGAAGTCGAGATGCCTAGTTCACCCCACATGGAGTGGACTCAGGGAGAACTCCCATTCGCTTCCTCTCAATCACCAATGATTACTGTTGAGATGTCTAACACAGGCATGGGGGAGTATATAGTGCGCAATGTTGTAGCAACGCCCACACTTCAGTCTATGCAAGACATGGGAAGACCTCGACTCCCCATAGGCTCCGTGGTTCCTTTAGGCTACCCACCTAATCAGACAAACTTTATTTTTGGGGGCCTGGATAATGGCGTTGAACCTTCCCTACAAGAAGAGGAAGATGAAGAGCCCTTTGTGGAGGATGTCAATTATCTGTCTAACCCAGACTTCGCATTACGATATCTTAGCCAATGCAATTGGCATGGATATGGGTTGGGCAGGTATGAACAAGGAGTGCATGTTTTGTGCCAACCAAGATACCAAATGCCTTATGACAAGTCAGGAGTAGGGTTTAATCACCCTTTGCCCCTCGACATCTTGGTCGAAAACATGCAAGGCCTAGGGATAGGCAACAAGGATGGGTTGGCATCAGATCCATATGCCAATCCAAATACAACTTATACATTGGGGGATTATTTCCCATTACACACAAACAACCTTGTTGACCTCAACAACCCTTTCCCTTCGGTCGCAACGGGAGACAATTCCAGGACTCACCTCCATGAAGGGTATGACCAAGACCAAGCAGAGTCTTCGGATGATGAGTTGGAGTACGAGGTAGCACCTTGGGATTCTCTTGAGTCAGGAAGCAATCATTCCCACATGCTTCCCATGGATGATTATCAAGAAAGCTTCTTGACCATGTTCCCATTGAATGATCCCATTGAGCATAGATTACCTCAAGCAAATCAGGTCCCCCCGTAGAGAGCGGCACAACCTCGTTGGGACCATATTAATTTTCTCGAGCAAGATGAGCTTCCCATGTCGCAAGCAGTTATTGGAGCCAATGAAGGCCTGTGGATCTCTGACAATGATTACGAAGATGAAACCGAGATGGCCTATCTCAACCACATGCGACAAATGCAACAACAATATCCCTTGGACATAGATGACATGTTTGAACACTTACACATAGGTCCAAGACATAGGTGGCACCTCAACCCGACGTAGTTATAGCAATTACTGCACCCGCCACTCTAGGTACACAGAGAGCATCTTCCACCTGGAGACCCTATCAAACCATCAGTGCCTAGGGCAGACCCTGTTTGCATGTCCACGCATAGGGCTGATCCCTTTGTGCCAGTGCCTACAGAGCCAGATCCAACGCATCAAGAACATCCCGAATGTCAGAGTTATCACACCTGCGGTAATGGAGGTTACAATCATTTCATAAACATGATCTCCATTGACTTGACCGCCCCCATCCATGATCCAGCCAATCCAACATGATCATTGCATCTAGACATAGAGGCTATAGATTGGGATCGCGCTGACACACCACCATCCCCATCAGAGTATTGGCCTTGCGGTGGGATGTTTCATTTCACTCCAGGACAGACTCAGGATGTCTTCCATGTTGAAGAGGAACTTGACGTTCCTAATGATGATCTTAATTCAGCAAATGATATCCATCTGATCCCAACTCCACACCAGTTGGAGGATGGATCCCACATGTCGATCGAGGCAATGACTGATGTAGACATCGGCATAGATCCAATGAATCCATGGATTCTCAAGCTGGGGGTAAGTCTTTCCCCCGAAGAGCAAGCCGATTATGTTGCCCTTCTTAAGGAGAAGAAGGAGGTTTTTGCATGGTCATACAAGGATATGTCGGGACTAGACCCATAACTAGTCATGCATAATTTAACGCTTGATCCGACAATCAAGCCAGTAAAGCAAAAACTATGCAAGATGCACCCAACAGTGGCCTTAATGGTAAAATATGAGTTACAAAAGTTGTTGGATGCCCAGTTTGTCATCTGTGTGGATTATCCTCCATGGTTGTCTAACATGGTTCCCGTCAAGAAGCCCGATGGGAGGATTCGCATATGCACCAATTTTTGAGATCTTAACAAAGCGAGTCCTAAGGATGATTTTCCCTTGCCAAGCATCGATGCATTGGTAGATGCCACAGCGGGCCATGAAATGCTTTCCCTTATGGATGGTTTCTCAAGATACAATCAGATTCGTATCAATCCCGAGGACCAACTAAAAATGGCATTCACAATGCCTTGGGGGACATTTTGCTATAAGGTCATGCCTTTTGGCCTTAAAAATGTTGGCGCCACTTACCAACGTGCCATGACGTACATCTTTCATGATTACATGCACAAGACTTTGGAAGATTACATGGATGATTTGTTGGCCAAATCTCTTTTGCGCCTAGATCACCTCGGTGACTTGAGCAAGGTCCTCGATCGCCTCATTGAACATAAAGTCAGACTAAACCCCAAGAAGTGCGTCTTTGGCGTCACCTCTGGAAAGCTCTTGGGTTTCATAGTCTCCAAACGAGGAATCGAGGTAGACCCAAACAAAGTCAAGGCAATCCTTGAAATGCTTCCCCCAACCACCATCAAGCAGCTCAAGAGTCTGCAGGGAAAGGTTGCGTCGATCAAGCGCTTCATAGCGCAGTTATCTGACAAGTGCCGACCCATGAATAAATTATTGCATAAGGGGGTCACATTTCATTGGGATGACGAGTGCCAGTCAGCCTTTGATGACATTAAATAGTACTTGGCTTCGTCACCAGTATTGGCACCACCTAGACCAGGAGTGTCATTCTATTTATACATCTCAGCTACTGAGGTGGCACTGGGCGCCATGCTATCCCAAAAAAATGAACTTCACAAAGAATAGGCTACATACTATCTTAGCCGCACCCTGGTCAGTTATGAACTTAACTATGCATACGTTGAAAAGCTCTGCTTGGCAGTGGTGTTTGCTACCAAAAAGTTATGCCACTACATGCTCAGTAATAAGATGTATGTTGTGTCTAAGGAGAATCCATTGCGATACATGATGAGTCATACTTATCATAGTAGCCGCACGACGAAATGGATCATGTTGTTGACGGAGTTTGACATAGAGTTCATTGGACAAAAATCCATAAAAGGTCAAGTCATCGCCGATCAACTAGCCGAGGCTCCTCTTGAAGACGATCAGCCTCTGACTTTCGAACTACCTGATGATGGGGTCTTCCATGTTTCAGAATCGCCAGATTTTGATGAGCCTGAGTCACAGGCTGACATAACCCTATTCTTCGATGGTTCTAAATGTGAGCAAGGGGGTGGCATGGGAATTGTATTCTTCACTCCACAAGGGGCTCCAATGCCTTTGTCATTTAAATTAGACTTCCCGTGCACCAACAACAATGCAGAATACGAAGCCTTGCTCATAGGTCTTCAAACAACAATCACCATGAACATTAAACGTCTAAACATCTTTGGTGATTCGTTGTTGATTGTCAATCAAGTGAAGGGGATTTTTCAATGTAAATGTCCAGTTCTGCAGGCCTACAAAGCCCTTGTGGACAAATTCCTAGCACAACTTGAATGGTATGACATCGAGGCACTCCCTCGATCATCAAATCATTTTGCGGATACTATGGCCTCCTTGGGGTCACTAATCCCGCAAGACCCTTCTGGTGAAATGACAACCATTCAGGTTAAAACATTATCGCAATCTGCGATGGAGCGTGCAAGCTCTGATCTGATGCCAAGAATCCACCTGATCCAGATTGAACCATCTCCGGATAAGTTCTCTCGAATCCATGATTGTTTGACTCGAGCCAACTGGGGGTCCTTGTTCTCCCCGACCCCTCTTAATAGCAACACAACGTTGTTTTTACAAGTTCTTTCTCGCTCAACTTTTGCTAGAGATGGACTTCAAGAGGGATTGGTCGTTCATACTATCGAGGTTTCTGATCAGCAGGATTGGTACACACCCATTCGGGATTACCTCAAGCTAGGTAACCTCCCACTTGGATTGACACAAGCCATGAAAAGATCATTCAAACAGAAAGCGGCAAAGCATGTCTTGTTAGGAGACATTTTGTATCATCAAAATTATGAAGGAATCCTCCTTCATTGTTTGGACCAGCAAGAGTCCGCTTGGGCGATCACCCAAGCTCACGATG
This sequence comes from Wollemia nobilis, assembly GCA_028583015.1. Taxonomy (NCBI): domain Eukaryota; kingdom Viridiplantae; phylum Streptophyta; class Pinopsida; order Araucariales; family Araucariaceae; genus Wollemia; species Wollemia nobilis. The sequence goes on from JAQPPZ010000267.1 coordinate 4,365,379, forward strand.
GTACATGTGGTGGCCACTTCAGCGGTATGGCCATCGCAAAGCGCATTCTTCGCATGGGTTATTATTGGCCATATTTAGAGCGAGATTGTTGCGCATATGTGAAGAAGTGCATGAAGTGTCAACACCATGCTAATTTGACACACGTACCTTCTCAGGCCTTGCAGCCGATCCAATCGGTTTGGCCTTTTTCGTAGTGGGGCTTTGACCTAATTGGAAAGATTTCCCCTACATCGTCTGGTCATCACACGTTCATTTTAACGGCCACAGAGTACTTCACCAAGTGGGTGGAAGCAATTTCGCTAACCTCTACGACTGGATCCCGCATTGCGGAGTTTATTTTGCATAACATCATATGTCATTTTGGTATTCCATCCAAGATCCTGTCAGATAATGGGACACCATTCAAGAACAAAGATGTGCATGCTTTGACCACAAAGTACAAAATTCAGCATAGTTTTTCAACACCCTATTATCCGCAGGCAAATGGGCAAGCAGAGGCATCAAACAAAATGCTAGTCGCCATTCTCAAAAAGATAGTTGCAGACAATCATAAGGACTGGCACATTCAGATCCCGCTTGCCCTATGGGCTTATCGCACTAGCATCCGGACGCCCACTGGGGCAACTCCATTTTCGTTGGTGTATGGCTCCGAGGCAGTCATGCCTCTTGAGTTGGAAATCCCTTCCCTACGCATTTCAATGCAAGAGTTCATCGATGATGACACTGCACGGAAGGCCCGGTTAGATCAACTGACGTTGCTCGACGAACGACGCGTTAATGCTCTCGAGCATTTGCGTATCTATCAAGAGCGACTTAAGAGAGCATACAACATGAAAGTCCACCTCAGGGAATTTTAGGTTGGTGACTTAGTCTTAAAAGAGAACCAACAGAATTCTAATTTGTCGTCCCATCTACGGGACAAGTTCACGGCAAACTGGTTAGGTCCTTATGTCATTGACAGTAGAATAGGACCTGGAACATACCGGCTTGCCTCTCTTGAAGGAATCAAGGAAACAGAACCCTTGAACATCAGTCATTTGAGGCCATTCCACATCTAGAGAGCCATAGTCCAACTAAAAGCTCCAAGGATTCTCATAATCGCTTGGTCAAATCTAAAAGCTCCAAGGATTCTCATAATCCTTGGTCAAATCCAAAAGCTCCAAGGATTCTCATAATCGCTTGGTCAACCCTAAAATGCCCCAAAGGTATCCATAAACCCTTTGGTCAACCAAAAGCTCCAAGGATTCTCATAATCGCTTGGTCAACCCTAAATGCCCCAAAGGTATCTATAAACCCTTTGGTCAAGCCAAAAGCTCCAAGGATTCTCATAATCGCTTGGTCAACCCTAAATGCCCCAAAGGTATCTATAAACCCTTTGGTCAAGCCAAAAGCTCCAAGGATTCTCATAATCGCTTGGTCACCCCCAAAATGCTCCAAAGGTATCCATAAACCCTTTGGTCAACACCAAAAGCTCCAAGCGTTACCATAATTGCTTGGTCAAAATAAATATTCAAAAATAAACAAAAACAATACAATCATCAAAAATCACAAAAACAATTGCATTTCAATTCCATGCATACTCATAAAAATCAAAAATCACAAAAACAATTGCATTTCAATTCCATGCATTCTCATAAAAATCAAAATACAAAAATATAGGTTGCATTAGGCATCGCATCCATACATTATATATTTGCTAGGTCATACAAGTCAAAAGCACCATAGGCTGTCATTACTTGGCAATTCCATCATTTTCCACATCAAATCCATTTTCATAAACGCATACATCCAACATATCACCATTTTCTTTTAGCATAGTCAGTTGTCTCCTAAATGTATATAGGGTTTTCGTCATTCAGTTGTCTTTAAATTTCTAGCCAAAAACTGTACACAGTTAAACAGATTTTACACGGGAAAGTTTTACTTGGATCACACCTTGTTACGTAGCATCCCAACACAAATTAAAACACATAAAATAATTCCTAAGTTGTGTGAATGCAAGAGAAACCTACAAAGCAGTCTAGGGTACCATAGGTGAAAGATTAGCCTATTCATCCCCCTGTGCGAATGGTTTCAGAATGCTGAGAATTGACAAAAGGATGAGCTCTTCCCTATCCATTCACCTTAATAAACAGTGGTTTTTACCACTACCAAATCCCAATCATAGTTGGTCCCCAAAGTTGTAAGGATTCGTACTATCCGCCCCTAACCAGGATGGGTAGTCATCCCCAAGGCCTAAAAGATCAATGCCCTTACTTCATAATCTCCATTATCCCCTTGGTTCCCAAAGTCGTAAGGATTCATACTACACGTCCCTGAACAGGATGGGTAGTCATCCCCAAGGCCAATAGGATCAAGGCCATTCACAAGCTCAAACTTACAAAGCTCAAAATACAAAATCAAATAATAGTGGTTATCACCACTATTCAAAATCCTTGCTCAAAAAGAAAAATAAATAGAAAAATAAATAGTGATTTTCATCACTATATAGACGAGCAAGTCTCCCAAATCATTCAGCCAACAAATAACCTGAACTTGAATCCCTGGAATTCTCAGCATTCGAAAACCATCTAGGTGATCCTCATTATAGGTTTGGTTGATAGCCTACCTGGCAATGGTGGTATCCTAACCGCATGACGATATGTCTGTCACATTAGCTTTGCGTGTGCGCAGACCAATATTTGCATGTGGATGAGCTAGCTTATGGTACCTTAGATTGTCACATGGATTAATCTTGCTAAATACAACAACGGAGTTAGTGGAGCTAATTAGGTGATCCTCAGTACAGGTTTGGTTGATAGCCTATCTAGCATTGGCGGTATCCTGATAAATACCACATAAACGAACTCAATTGCACACACAGGGATGTGAAATAACTTGGTTAAATTCAAGTCGGATTTATACCTTGTTCAAAAGTCTTGCGAGATAAATGTACAGTCTTGGCTAGTTAGTTAAAATATCTGAATCTCAGAAAAGCTTAAACTACATTTTAAAACAACTGTCACATTTCATTCCGTACATCACCATTCAAAAAATATACAAAATACAAAAATAAAGTTTTCACATGCACAAGCATTCCACAAAGTCATCCCATTAATATAACAAGTCAATCAAATCTTGTACAGTCTATGGTGCATCAACAAATCATCAACAACTCATTTCATTCATTCCATATGCATACATCATACAAATTAGACCCATCGCATTCATAATCGCATATGCATACATCAATGTAAAAACATGTACATAAAAATAAATCATGAAAAATGTATAAACATCAAAAAGAGTCATATGTATATATATATCATAACAAAAATGCCCGTAGGCTACAATGAGCCGGTCCTCGGACCTCGCTACCAAAATCCAAAAACTCAAAAACCCCAAGCCTAGGGCATCGGCCACCATGATCACGCAGGATCGGTGCGACGGGAACTACCCCCTGCAGTGTGGGTCCTATGGGACCTCTCAGGGCGACTGTTGCTCGCCCCTGCATCGCGCCCACTAGCGCCTCCCTCATCTAGCCGCCTACGATAGGATGATGCTGACTGCTCAGTCCCGCTGTCTCTCGTCCGATACGACGAGCCACCTCCAAGAGGCTCAAGTATTCACCCACCAAGGCGGATAATCTCTCCCTCCATCTCCAGTCGATGCCACCACCAATATGACTCCCGTCGGCCCCAATCTACCTCTCGTCGACTCCACTCTGCCTCCCACCGATGGTAGTAAGCTACTACATCGTCGCGCTATGCTAGCTGCACCCGTAGGAGATCCCTCTCTCGTGCAACATCGTATCCCCCTCCTACCGATGAGACGCAGCCCATGCGCTCTCCCGCTCTACCAACTGAGTCCGCAAGAGATCTCTCTCCTACAAAGCCTCTCCCAGCTCCCCATATCACCTCCATAGCAGGTCCTCCAATCATGCTATCTCAGCATTGAGCCTCGCCTCCACATCCTCCGAACCTGCCTGAGGCATAGGTAAATCCGGGATAGCAGCCTGCTCTGGCTCCCACTGCTCAGGACGTCCTGCATCTCTGGCTGGTCCGGTACCCCAAAATCCCCTCCAACATCCTCCACCTCTACCATGTCCTCATCATCACGTGGAGCACCCCAACCCTCATCTGGTACCTCTGTACCCTCATCCCCTTGCGACACCCCCTAGAGGCCCCTCACCTCGCCATCATCGTAGAGTCCACCACTGCTCATACTCCATAGTCATCCCGACGTCATCCACATCTGGGACGTCAATCACCATATCTGAATCCTCGCCAAGTGGCGCAACGACTGGTCGGTCCAGCGTCCTCTCATCTCCCCGATGTCGATAGACTACGGGCTCACCAGGCATCCCTGGCGCACCCCGAACTATCGGGTCACCCGACCGTATGGGAAGAACTCCTGCTCTGTCCCATGCCTCCCAATCAGCCATCGTCCCCTTCGTACCCACCGGAGCCACTCTCCAGCCTAGGCCAAGCTGGACAGTCCCGGTAGGGGCGCCAGAACACCTCCCCAATAGTAAGCCGAGCAAAGGCATCGGCATAGTGCCCTACGACACCTGCCCATCGTCGACTCTATCCCTGCTCCTCCGACCTCCGCCATAGTACCCCATATCCAATCTCCCGGTCTGCCATCTCCGCCCGCATCATCCAGGGCAGCCCCTGTCCTCTCTATGTGATGCCAAGCCCAACACTGCAACAAGTAGCTGCAACCGATCCCCTTTCGCTTTCGACAGTGGACCTCGTACAACTCATCATAGAGCTGTGCCAGTAGCGTCTATCCCCATCTCATAATCATCGGAGTATCTATCGGACACTCCACCAACCTGAATACCACCTCTAGCAGGTTCCACGGGAACCTCATGCCAGAAGAGTCAGGGAGCAGCATGTTGGAAATGAGGCTCATGAGTAATGCATGCCTCGTTCCCAACACACCCCTCTCTAGCCACCATCGCACCAGTATGCCACCAATCTGGCAATCGCTCTCCGCCATCTCCACAGGGCTCTCCACACCCAACTCCTCTCCATGTCCGAAACAACGTGTCAGTACCGTTGTCCTCCGAGCTCGTGGCATCGTCTGGATCGGCAATCCGTCTATTGGAATCCACAGAATCCGATAAACATCCTCCAAGGTCACCGTTATCTCCCCTGTCGAGAGATGGAAGGTATTAGTCCGGGGATCCCACAGATTGATCAAGGCCATCAGATAGGCCCGATCCCTGACTACCGGCTCCAGTCGAGTCACCTGCTTGAGCCCAAGGGCGTCAAGCCAGTCCCAGTCAGCCAAGGTCAGCCGCACGTGCTTCAGTAAACACAGTAGGTACCCGGTCGGCTCTTCACAACCTGCAAAAGAAAACAACACAAAAACATTAAAAACAATGCAAAACTGTATATACAATAATGCATTAAAACTGTACAGCCAAAAACAAAGCAAAAATTCAATAAAATTATTTGTCAGTCCTAGGGTTTCTAATCCTAACTGATAAATTCAAAAACACTTACAAAAAATTATTTGTCAGTCCTAGGGTTTCTAATCCTAACTGATAAATTCAAAACAACAAAATAAAAAAAAAAAAAAACAGTTCTCTAGGGTTCTTAATTCTAGTGTTAACTGACAAAAACAAGTTTTCTTTTAAACCATTAAACAAAAAACAAAAAATATTTCCTATTTAACCTTTCTTTTTATTTTAATTTTAATTTAAACCAAAACAATGGTTTCCTACGATTTAACCTAAGTTTAACCATTCACACAAAAAAAATTCATCCATTTTTAATCTAGGGTTTCATTTTTCATCATTTCCAAAAAATATTTTACCTTTTTAACCACTACCATTCAAAAAAAAAAAATATAAAAAATATTTTTTTATTTTTTTTCATTTCATTTTAAATTTACCTTTTCTTCACCATTAAAAAAAAAAAAAAAATTATCAATTTTTTTAATCTAGGTTTCATTTAAAAAACTGCAATGGTTTACCTATGGTTTTAACCTAAGTTTAACCATTCACAAAAAAAATTCATCAATTTTTCACCCTAGGGTTTCAATTTTAATCATTAAAAACAAAAAAAAAATTGACATGGTTTACCTACGGTTTCGACCTAAGTTTTACCATTCACATAAAAAACATTTTTATAACCATGGTTACCCTAAGGTGTTACTCTAAGTTTCATTTGGGTTTATTCTAAGGTTTTCCATCTAGGTTTAATACCATACGGTTTGCATACACGTTTCATTTTTGTTTCATGGTCTTTAAATCAATTCATTCACCTTTTAATTAATTACTTAGGGTTTCGTGTCTTAAACAAAAGAAAAACACAATAAAAACAAATTACAATTTTTCCAATTAAAACTCGAGGAGATAGTGCACTTACTGGTCTCGCTTCGGCTCCACCGCTTGATGACCCGGTATGTGCACTCATGGTGGCTGGAAAATTCGGCAGCGCTTCGCGTCAGAAAATCTCCCTCCTCCTCCTCAGAGCTCCAAATCGCAATCGAAGTCGCAGCACAAATGAACCCAACCCATCGTTTTTGCGCTTTTATATTTTTTATCCATCGAAATTCATTCCTGCCTGAGACGAGCACTTTTTCCTCGAAAGAGCGCTCGTCCCTCCCCAGGACGAATACCAGCATGGAGTTCGTTCCACCCCGGAACGAATACAAAATTACACAAAAATCAAAAACAACAAAATTAAAAAAATTGAAAAATGCACCACAACAAAACCACTAAAAATTGTCGGACAAAAGTGCTCTTGTACTTAATCTCTTGGCATCAAAAAACAGATGTCGGGGTTTACATTGTCACTATATTTTCCCTAAGAAGGCCACCATGGCCGGACTGCTCCATGGGAGATCAGATTTTCGTCAATTTTAACCCCATATGACGTCCCAAAATGGGTTCCCACCCACCAAAAATAGGTCAAAAAATCGGGAAACTGCTCGAGCATTCAACGGATAACATCTGAAGGCACCCTCACTTAAGTCATCTTGGGTCAAGCGACTCGTCGCTTTTCTCATGTCGGTCATTCCCTCATCGATTCGTCGCTTGAGGGGGTAGTCACACTTAGTTACCAATCAACAAACACACACCCAATCAAGGCAATGGCATGCATTCAAAGAATCATTGACAAAGACAATCACGCTCCTGCTTGGGGCAGCAAACAAGCAACAATCACAAACTGATTAAACGCTTGGCATTCATGAATCATGAACACAAGGTTCCCACAGACAAAAGGTTGCGCCCTTTGCCTATTCATGACTGATCAATGCCCAAGCTCAAGTCACACCTCACCAAAATAGGTTAATACTTGAAATCCAATTCCTTAGCTCGTCAGAAGCAAGGATTCAAGAATGCATGCCCTTTCCATACTTGGGGCATCCAAAGTTGGTTAGGTTATGTTGTAATCACAATGACACTGAGAGGGGGGTGAATCAATGTGATCTTTAAAAATTCTAAAACATATAGTTTTAAATCCAGCAGCAGTTTAAACCGATAAAAGAAATATCAAAATGCAGCAAGAAAGCATGACACACAACACAGTAATTTAACGAGGTTCACCAATGTGGCTACTCCTCAAAATGACTGCTTGGACTACCATCCAAATCCAACCAATGCAAAGCTACAACTTTACAATATCTTTTACCAGAACCAACTGGAAGGAGCACCAACCCCTTTGCTTTATCTCGCTTCAACGGAATGGAGCACCAACTCCTAATTTACCAACACCCACCGGAAAGAGGCACCAACCCCTTATGCCAAGCTACAACTTGGAAGATAATAATGAAAATTATAGAATAAAACTTTCACCTCATTTCTCACAGTCCGCTGTTTTCTGCATTCTGCTGCTTCTATGCAAAACGATTCGCACTATCCGACCGCTTCTCTGTACTTCTTCGCACTCTCTGATGCAATCAGATGATCGATCACTTCTGTAGTGCCTATCACTTCGAACTTAGAACACCACCTCTACACATCACGCTCTTAATTCACTCAGATCACGATATGCCCTCACTTCTCCAAAGAACTACCACTTCACAGCTCAACTCGAAACGAACTTCACTTTCTGCAATCACTCCTCATCGCATACGCACTCAATCTTCGCACCATCACTTCCATCTTGAATTAGCCCTCCTTTTATAGAAGAAATCTTCAAGAGACATTTAGGCTAAACCCTAAGAGACATCGGCTATCAAACCCTAGAAGAAGTCGGCTGCCAAACCCTAAAAAATATCGGCTTAAAACCCTAATGAATGTCGGCTTCAAAACCCTAGAAAATGTCGACTCCAAACCCTAATGAATGTCGGCTTCGATTCAATCTTTGTCGACCTCAAACTATTTGCCACCTTCAAAAGTCTACCTTCTATGTAGCTTATTCTCGCGAAACACCAACATGTCACGATATCGTGACACTTTTTATATCCGTACGTCTTCATGCCCTTGTTGTCACGAAATCGTGACTATTTTGGCCTTTGAAAGCTTTGCCATCATTCTTGTCATGAAATCATGACACTTCGAACTTTTGCTGACGTCATCCTCATCCTTGTCATGAAATCACGACGCTTTCGGCTTCCAGAGGCTTTTCTTGCAACCTGTCACGAAATCGTGACACTTTCAGCTTTTGCTGACGTCATACTCATCTTTGTCGCAAAATCATGATGCTTTCAGCATCCAAGGCTTTTCTTTCAACTTGTCATGAAATCGTGACACTTTCAACTTTCCTGACGTCATCCTCATCTTTGTCGTGAAATCGCGACGCTTTCGGCTTCCGTACAATCCTTGCTTCATGCAGTAGCGAAATCGCTACAATATTGTGCCTTGTGCTTCCAACTCTTCTTCCTTGAAATTATGACTTGTAAGGAAATCACTACACTTTTGTGCCTTGTACTTTTGACTTGTAGCATAATCCTACATCTTTGAGTTCTACACTTTTGACTTGTAGCGAAATCGCTACACCTTCGTTTTGTGCTTTTTCAACTCGTAGCGAAATCGCTACACCTTTGTGTTGTGCAATTTCAACTCGTAGCGAAATCGCTACACCTTTGCTTTGTGCACTTTTGACTTGTAGCGAAATCGCTACAACTTTTTCACTTAACACTTTCTCCTTGCTTCGGCCAGCGAAAATTCAACATGTAGCGAAATCGCTACAACTTCTCGACTTAGCTTCTTGGCCTCCGACATGTCGCGAAATCATGATATTTGCCTTGCACCTTCTCTCCTCTTTCATTCCTTCTCTCTCCCACTTTCATGAAATCTGACATTTCCTTCTCTCTCCTCCACTTGTCCAAATCGTGACATTTTTTCCTTCTCTCTCCTCCACTTGTCGAAATCGTGACATTTGCACCTTCTCTCTCCTCCAACTTGTCGTGAAATCATGACATTTTTGCCTTCTCTCTCCTCCGACTTGTCGCGAAATCACGACAGAAAACATGTCGCGATATCGCGACAATTTTCTAACTTGTCTTTTTCTTTGAATTTTTTCTATCTTTTGCATCTGAATGACTCCTACACTGTCTGTCCACTGCATCATTGGATCTAACCGCTCGTGTTGACAACAATGACAAACTTCTTGCAACACCTTGCTCAACAATCTCCCCCTTTGGAATTGTTGGCAACACTCGTGTACATTCCCGTACCTCTTCTCCCCCTTTGTCAATAATACCAAAGGGTCGCTGCAGACTCCCCCGAGTCCATCCTCACACTTCTCGGGCACAATTTGTTGCATCTAGCACAAATTATGATCATGAGCAAAAGAATAGTCAAATACTCAAATGCTCCCCCTGAGAAAGTGATCCTTGTAGCTAGTCACTTCTTAGGAAGTGTGACTACTCCTAATTTGCTTCGAAGGTACTCAAATACTTCCTTGGGCAAAGGTTTTGTAAAAATATCTGCTACTTGTTCTGTAGTTGGGACATAGTCCAATTTAACTTCTCCTTCTGCAACTTTCTCCTTCAAGAAATGATACCTTATAGCAATGTGCTTTGTCCGTGAGTGCATTACTGGATTCTTAGAGATGTTAATTGCACTGGTGTTATCACACTTTACTGATATTGGTTCACTAAAATTAATACCTAGATCTTTCAAAGTTTGTTTCATCCACAAGACTTGTGTGCAACATGTTGTTGCTGCAATATATTCGCCTCAGTAGTAGATAAAGAAACCGACTCTTGCTTCTTACTTGTGCCATGCAACCAATCTATCCCCCAAATAGAATGCACCTCCACTGGTACTCTTTCTGTCATCAACACATCCAGCCCAATCTGCATCTGAATATGATATAAGAGTGAAGTCTTTGCCTTTTGGATACCACAACCCATACTCCATGGTGCCCTTGAGATACCGAAAAATCCTTTTAACTACTGTCACATGAGTCTCTTTGGGACTGGCCCGAAATCTAGCTACCATGCAAACTGCCTACAGAATATCAGGTCTAGTGGTTGTTAAATATAGTAAACTTCCAATCATTGATCTATACATGGTTTGATCTACAGGTGGAGATTTGTCTTCTTTACTCAACTTGCAGCCTGTTGTCATGGGAGTGCTGACTGGCTTACAGTCCTCCATAGTGAACCTCTTTAGCATTTCTTTCACATATTTGATTTGGGAAATGAATATGCCTTTCTCATTTTGATTAACTTGTAGCCCAAGAAAGTAAGACAGTTCACCAATCATAGACATTTCAAATTCATTCTGCATCTTATTTGCTAAGTCTTTACAAGATTCATCTTTGTTGCTGCCAAATATGATATCATCTACATAGACAACAAGAACAATGAGATGCCCACCTTCTGTTTTCACATACAGATTACTATCCACTAAACCTTTCTTGAATCCCTGTTGAGAGAGATAATTATCTAGCCTTGCATACCATGCCCGTGGTGCTTGTTTTAATCCATACAATGCTTTCTTTAATTTGCAGACAAGGTTAGGATCTTCACTAATTTGAAAGCCATCTGGTTGTTCAATATAGACCTCTTCTTCAAGTTTCCCATTTAAGAAGGCAGATTTTACATCCATCTGATAAACTCTGAAGTTCTTGTGAACTGCTAGTGCCAAAAACATTCTAATAGCTTCTAGTCTGGCCACTGGTGCAAAAGTCTCTTCAAAATCAATGCCTTCGACCTGTGCATAGCCTTTACAAACCAGTCTTGCTTTGTTCCTAATGACCTGTCCGTCTTCATTTAATTTGTTTCGAAATATCCATTTGGTGCCGATTACATTCTTATTTGCAGGTCTAGGTACTAAGTTCCCAAGTTCTGTTCTTTTCAATCTGATCTAACTCTTCATTTATTGCCTTCATCCAACTATCATCTTTGCTTGCTTCATCTATGTTTTTGGGCTCAATGCTGGATAAAAGAGAGTAATTACTTATTACTTTCCTTCTTGTCTGAATGCCAGCTGTGGGATCTCCAATTATTTGGTCTCTAGGATGATTTTTCTGCCAGCTGCCTGTTTTGAATTTTCTGTTTTCTTGCACCTCTGAGTCATCGGATAAGTTATCTGCATCAACCGTAGACGTATTTTCTGTTTCATGCACCTCATCTCCTTCAATGACTTCTTCGTAGATTGGGTAGTTTTCTTCAAAGTTAACTATTTGTTTCCTCCCTTCATCGAATTTAACATCTGCACTGTCCACAATTTTCTTGAGTCTCTTGTTGTAGCATTTGTAAGCTTTGCTATTTGGAGAATAACCAACAAAAACACCTTCATCTGCTCTATCTTCAAACTTCCCAAGGTTGTCATCGGTTTTTCCGATGTAGCACCTACTAACCAAATACTTTGAGATGTTTTGTTGTTGCTTTTCTACCAAACCACAACTCATAAGGTGTTTTGCATTCATGAGTTCTTAACATATATCTGTTTTGAATGTATACCGTAGTGTGAACTCGCTTCTTTCCAGAATCTATCTCGCTATTTTGTTTTCTGCCAAGCATGGTGCGTGCCATTTCTGTATAGTTCTATTCTTTCTCTCTACTACACCATTCTCATTGTGGAGTTCTAGTCGCTGAATATTGTCTCCTGATACCATATTTTTCATAGTATTCTATAAATTCATTCGAAATGAATTCTCCTCCTCTGTCTGATCGCAAGCATTTTACCCTTTTTCCTGTTTCATTCTCAACTAGCTATTTGAAAGTTCTGAACATTTCAAAAGCTTCTGTTTTATCTTTTAGGAAGAATATCCATGTCATTCTGGAATAATCATCGATACACAGCATAAAGTATTTGTCATCGTTTATGCTTTGAGTTCTCATGGGTCCACATAAGTCTGTATGAATGAGTTCCAAAGGCCTGCTAGTGTGGTATTCTTTTGTTTTAAATGAAACTCGGTTTGCTTTCCCTTCGACATGAAGCACAAACATTGTTTGAAGGTTTCTTAATGGTTGGAATATCTCTCACTGCTTGTTTAGAGCTGATTTTCACCAAATTATCAAAACTTATGTGTCCAAGCCTCTTATGCCACAACCAGTTCTCTTCTTCTTGTCCAATGAAGCACGTACCTTCTGAAGTTTCTGAGAGTGTGTATAAATTTCCAAACGTCCTTGAACCGATTGCTATCAATTTCCCACTGTTTATTTTTTTGACTTCACAACCCTGCTTCTTGAAGACTACTTCATGTCCTTTATCACAGATTTGACTCACACTTAATAGGTTATGTTTCAAACCATCCACAAATAAAACTTCTTCTGACTTGATTTTCCCTTCACTAATTTTGATAGATCCTTTTCCTATTATTTTGGCTCCATCATTATTTCCAAACTTCACCGAGCCACCCTCATATTTCTGTAGTTTTTCAAATTTCTGTTTATCACCTGTCATATGACTTGAGCAACCACTATCAAGGATCCACGGTACACATTTATTCTGAGCTCTAAAAGTTGTCTGCACTATTAAAGATTCCTTTTCTTCCCTGAGCTGTTCTTTTTGTTTCCATTCTGTTTTAACTGTGGTGTTGGGTTCTAGCTTGGATTTCCCCTTTTCAGAATCTTGCACATATCCTTCAGAAGAAATTCTATTTTGTTTTGCCCTATATGGTTGAATTCTTCTTTTTTGAGATTGATTTGAAACAGAAATACTATGACAGTTTCTAGCAATATGCCCAAAGTTGTGACAATTAAAGCATTCTACTGCATAACTCATTAGAGGAGCAAAAGCATTTCTACTAGTGAAACTTCTTGGACCTATATTGTACTTGCAGTCAACAATTTTATGCCCATAACCATTACATTTAAAACAGAAACCATAGAAATAATGATTGAACCTGAAAGATGGTTTTTGCCAAGTTGTTGCAGGAGCCTTAGATCTTCTTTTCTTTTGATGTGTGACCTTGGTAAAGCCATCATTGTCAGTTCCTATTTCAGGACTGGCATTACTGCTTTCTTTTGCCTGATTTGTTTTTCTTTCAACAACCTGTTTCTTGTCTTTACTCTTTTCACATTCAACATTGCTTGCCTTTGGTCCATTTGATGATTCTCCTTCAATAAAGCCCAGACCGAATTTGATACCTGTGGGTCTTTGATCGCTTAGAATTTTGTCCAGTTTCATCGAACTTTCTTCACGCTTGAAATGACAGCTAATTTTTTGATCCAGCTCTTGTATCTGTATTCGAAGACCAACATTTTCTTCTTCCAATTTGCAACAGTAATCTATCTTCATGGTTACCTGTACTTCAAGATCTTCGAACATTTTCTTGTACTCTTCTGTCTGCATTTTTAGACTGGTTATAATGTCATTTGCATCCTCAAGCTTTCTTGATAGTTTTTGGTTCTTTCTTTTCTCAGATTTCCATTCCATAAGTGCAGAGACCAGCTCACCTTCTAAATCAACTTCAGCCTCATCTTTTTCAATAGACACTTTGGAGTTCATTCCTTCTCTCTTTTCTGTGTTTTCTGCCTCTTCTGATTTTTCCACTTCAAACGCCATAAAGAGAGCCTCACCTGTTCCTTCTTCGAAATCTTCACTAGAGCTGTCCTCTCGAAGAATCTGCATTTCGGGAGATAAAACTTTTCTTTTTGAAATTGCCTTTCCTGAAGTTTGATTTCTTCCTCCATTCACCTCTTTCTTGGTGCGAATTTCCTCACCCTAGTTATTTTCATTAAGTGGGCATTTTTTTGCAAAGTGCCCAATGCCTCCACAATTGAAGCATTTAAATGGTAGCTTTCCTTTGTACTTTCCTTTTCCCTTTCTCAGTTTTTTGACAAAATTTGCTTCCATTTCATCTCGAAGCATCCTCTTCTTCAGATTCTTGTTTTGTGCTTTTGCCTTTTAGGGCTTTGAAAGTAGCTTCTCTATCTGTGGGATTAGACCTTCCTATTCTCATTTCAAAAGCAGTCAAAGAACCATGCATCTCATCCATACTAAAATGATTTAGATCTTTGGCTTCTTCTATGGCAGAGACTTTAGAATCAAATCTAGGAGGGAGCGATCTTAATACCTTTTTCACGATAGCAGCATCGCTTAATTCTTCGTCGAGACCTCTCGATTGAATTGGTGATCCCATTGACTCTTTGCATGAAAGTCTCTATGTTCTCATCATTGTCCATCTTTAAAGATTCGTATTGAGCTCGATGTGCTTGAAGCTTGGCCTCCTTGATCCTATCATCTCCTTCATGAATGTTCTCTAGTTTATCCCATATATCTTTTGCTGATTCACAATTTATGACCTTGACTAGCTCACTGTCCACTAGTCCACACATGATGGCATTTTTTGCTTTTGAATCATATTCAAATGCCTTTTTACCAACAGTGTCTGTTGGAGCGGTGGCGGGAGCTTTGTAACCATTAACTACCGCACCCCAGATGTCAAAACCCAAAGCACCGAGATATGTCTGCATTCTAATTTTCCAGAATGCATAATTAGTCCCATCAAACAATGGTGCTTTGTTCGAGGAGAAACCTTCACCACTTGCCATTGCATAACTTCCAAGATCACCTTAGCTGTTTAAGCCTGTTCAAGTACTTGGCTCCGATACCAATTGTTGTAATCACAATGACACTCGAGAGGGGGTGAATCAGTGTGATCTTTAAAAATTCTAAAACATATAGTTTTAAATCCAGTAGCAGTTTAAAACAGATAAAAGAAATATCAAAATGCAGCAAGAAAGCATGACACACAACACAAGTAATTTAACGAGGTTCACCAATGTGGCTACTCCTCAAAATGACTGCTTGGACTACCATCCAAATCCAGCCAATGCAAAGCTACAACTTTACAATATCTTTTACCAAGCACCAACTGGAAGGAGCACCAACCCCTTTGCTTTATCTGTTTCAAACAGAATGGAGCACCAACTCCTAATTTACCAACACCTACTGGAAAGAGGCACCAACCCCTTATGCCAAGCTACAACTTGGAAGACAATAAGATAATAAAATTACAGAATAAAACTTTCACCTCATTTCTCACAATCTGTTGTTTTTGCATTCTGTTGCTTCTACGCAAAACGATTCGCACTATCCGACCGCTTCTCTGTACTTCTTCGCACTCTCTGCTGCAATCAGATGATCGATCACTTCTGTGCGCTATCACTTTGGACTTAGAACATGACCTCTGCACATCGCGCTCTTAATTCACTCAGATCACGATATGCACCACTCAACTACGACTTCACACTCTAATCGAAATGAACTTCACTTTGTGCAATCACTCTGCTCGCATTCGCACACATATCTTCGCACAAGTCACTTCCATCTCGAATTAGCCCTCCTTTTATAGAAGAAATCTTCAAGAACAAACCCTATAGAGACATCGACTATCAAACCCTAGAAAAAGTCGGTTCAAACCCTAATAAATATCGGCTTCAAACCCTAATGAATGTCGACTTCAAACCCTAAAAAATGTCGATCCAAACCCTAATAATCGTCGCCTCGATTCAACTATTGTCGACCTCAAACCCTTATTGCCACCTTCAAAGTCACCTTCCTATAGCTTATTGCCGCGAAACTCAAACATGTCACGATATCACGACACTTTTTATAGTCGTACGCCTTCATGCCCTTGCTGTCATGAAATCATGACCATTTTGGCCTTTGAAAGCTTTGCCATCGTTCTTGTCACGAAATCATGACACTTCGAACTTTGCTTACGTCATTCTCATTCTTGTCACAAAATCACGACGCTTTCCTCCAGGCTTTTCTTGCAACATGTCACGAAATCGTGACACTTTCAGCTTTTCGACGTCATCCTCATCTTTGTCGCAAATCATGACGCTTTCATCCAGAGGCTTTTCTTGCAACTTGTCGTGAAATCGTGACACTTTCAGCTTTCTGACGTCATCCTCATCTTTGTCATGAAATCATGACGCTTTCAGCTTCCGTACAATCCTAGCTTCATGCAGTAGCGAAATCGCTACAACATTGTGCCTTGTGCTTCCAACTTTGCTTCCTTTGAAATTATGACTTGTAGAGGAAATCACTACACTTTTGTGCCTTGTACTTTTGACTTGTAGCAAAATCGCTACACCTTTGAGTTACTTTTGACTTGTAGCGAAATCGCTACACCTTCGTGTTGTGCTTTTTCAACTCGTAGCGAAATCGCTACACCTTTGTTTTGTGCAATTTTGACTCGTAGCGAAATCGCTACACCTTTGCTTTGTGCACTTTTGACTTGTAGCGAAATCGCTACAACTTTTTCACTTAACACTTTCTCCTTGCTTCGGCCAACGAAAATTCAACATGTAGCGAAATCGCTACAATTTCTCGACTTAGCTTCTTGGCCTCCAACATGTCGCGAAATCATGACAATTTTCCTTGCACCTTCTCTCTTCCTTCTCTCCACCACTTGAAATCGTGACATTTTCGACTGCACCTTCTCTCTCCTCCGACTTGTCACGAAATCACGACAGAAAACATGTCGCGATATCGTGACAGTTTTCTAACTTGTCTTTTTCTTTGAATTTTTTCTATCTTCTGCATCTGAATGACTCCTGAATTGTCTGTCCACTGCATCATTGGATCTAACTGCCTGTGTTGACAACAATGACAAACTTCTTGCAACACCTTGCTCAACAATCTCCCCCTTTGGAATTGTTGGCAACACCTGTGTACATTCCTGTACCTCTTCTCCCCCTTTGTCAATAATACCAAAGGGCTGCTGCAGACTCCCCCCGAGTCCATCCTCACACTTCTCAGGCACAATTTGTTGCATCTAGCACAAATTATGATCATGAGCAAAAGAATAGTCAAATATTCAAATGCTCCCCCTGAGAAAGTGATCCCTGTAGCTAGTCACTTCTTAGGAAGTGTGACTACTCCTAATTTGCTTCGAAGGTACTCAAATACTTCCTTGGGCAAAGGTTTTGTAAAAATATCTCGCTACTTGTTCTGTAGTTGGGACATAGTCCAATTTAACTTCTCCTTCTGCAACTTTCTCCTTCAAGAAATGATACCTTATAGCAATGTGCTTTGTCCGTGAGTGCATTACTTGATTCTTAGAGATGTTAATTGCACTGGTGTTATCACACTTTACTGATATTGGTTCACTAAAATTAATACCTAGATCTTTCAAAGTTTGTTTCATCCACAAGACTTGTGTGCAACATGTTGTTGCTGCAATATATTCTGCCTCAACTGTAGATAAAGAAACTGACTCTTGCTTCTTACTGTGCCATGCAACCAATCTGTCCCCCAAATAGAATGCACCTCCACTGGTACTCTTTCTGTCATCAACACATCCAGCCCAATCTGCATCTGAATATGATATAAGAGTGAAGTCTTTGCCTTTTGGATACCACAACCCATACTCCATGGTGCCCTTGAGATACCGAAAAATCCTTTTAACTACTGTCACATGAGTCTCTTTGGGACTGGCCTGAAATCTAGCTACCATGCAAACTGCCTACAGAATATCAGGTCTAGTGGCTATTAAATATAGTAAACTTCCAATCATAGATCTATACATGGTTTGATCTACAGGTGGAGATTTGTCTTCTTTACTCAATTTGCAGCCTGTTGTCATGGGAGTGTTGACTGGCTTACAGTCCTCCATAGTGAACCTCTTTAGCATTTCTTTCACATATTTGATTTGGGAAATGAATATGCCTTTCTCATTTTGATTAACTTGTAGCCCAAGAAAGTAAGACAGTTCACCAATCATAGACATTTCAAATTCATTCTGCATCTTATTTGCTAAGTCTTTACAAGATTCATCTTTGTTGTTGCCAAATATGATATCATCTACATAGACAACAAGAACAATGAGATGCCCACCTTCTGTTTTTACATACAGATTACTGTCCACTAAACCTTTCTTGAATCCCTGTTGAGAGAGATAGTTATCTAGCCTTGCATACCATGCCCGTGGTGCTTGTTTTAATCCATATAATGCTTTCTTTAATTTGCAGACAAGGTTAGGATCTTCACTAATTTGAAAGCCATCCGGTTGTTCAATATAGACCTCTTCTTCAAGTTTCCCATTTAAAAAGGCAGATTTTACATCCATCTGATAAACTCTACGAAGTTCTTGTGAGCTGCTAAGTGCCAAAAACATTCTAATTGCTTCTAATCTGGCCACTTGGTGCAAAAGTCTCTTCAAAATCAATGCCTTCGACCTGTGCATACCCTTTACAAACCAGTCTTGCTTTGTTCCTAATGACTCGATCCGTCTTCATTTAATTTGTTTCGAAATATCCATTTGGTGCCGATTACATTCTTATTTGTAGGTCTAGGTACAAGTTCCCAAGTTCTGTTCTTTTCAATCTGATCTAACTCTTCATTTATTGCCTTCATCCAACTATCATCTTTGCTTGCTTCATCTATGTTTTTGGGCTCAATGTTGGATAAAAGAGAGTAATTACTTATTACTTTCCTTCTTGTCTGAATGCCAGTTGTGGGATCTCCAATTATTTGGTCTCTAGGATGATTTTTCTGCCAGCTGCCTATTTTGAATTTTTTGTTTTCTTGCACCTCTGAGTCATCGGATAAGTTATCTGCATCAACCGTAGACGTATTTTCTGTTTCATGCACCTCATCTCCTTCAATGACTTCTTCGTAGATTGGGTAGTTTTCTTCAAAGTTAACTATTTGTTTCCCCCCTTCATCGAATTTAACATCTGCACTTTCCACAATTTTCTTGAGTCTCTTGTTGTAGCATTTGTAAGCTTTGCTATTTGGAGAATAACCAACAAAAACACCTTCATCTGCTCTATCTTCAAACTTCCCAAGGTTGTCATCGGTTTTTCCGATGTAGCACTTACAGACCAAATACTTTGAGATGTTTTGTTGTTGCTTTTCTACCAAACCACAACTCATAAGGTGTTTTGCATTCATGAGTTCTTAACATATATCTGTTTTGAATGTATACTACTGTGTGAACTGCTTCTTTCCAGAATCTATCTGCTATTTTGTTTTCTGCCAGCATGGTGCGTGCCATTTCCTGTATAGTTCTGTTCTTTCTCTCTACTACACCATTCTACTGGGGAGTTCTAGCTGCTGAATATTGTCTCCTGATACCATATTTTTCATAGTATTCTGTAAATTCATTCGAAATGAATTCTCCTCCTCTGTCTGATCGCAAGCATTTGACCCTTTTTCCTGTTTCATTCTCAACTAGCTGTTTGAAAGTTCTGAACATTTCAAAAGCTTCTGTTTTATCTTTTAGGAAGAATATCCATGTCATTCTGGAATAATCATCGATACACAGCATAAAGTATTTGTCGTCGTTTATGCTTTGAGTTCTCATGGGTCCACATAAGTCTGTATGAATGAGTTCCAAAGGCCTGCTAGTGTGGTATTCTTTTGTTTTAAATGAAACTCTGGTTTGCTTTCCCTTCTGACATGAAGCACAAACATTGTTTGAAGGTTTCTTAATGGTTGGAATATCTCTCACTGCTTTTTTAGAGCTGATTTTCACCAAATTATCAAAACTTATGTGTCCAAGCCTCTTATGCCACAACCAGTTCTCTTCTTCTTGTCCAATGAAGCACATACCTTCTGAAGTTTCCGAGAGTGTGTATAAATTGCCAGACGTCCTTGAGCCGGTTGCTATCAATTTCCCACTGTTTATTTTTTTGACTTCACAACCCTGCTTCTTGAAGACTACTTCATGTCCTTTATCACAGATTTGACTGACACTTAATAGGTTATGTTTCAAACCATCCACAAATAAAACTTCTTCTGACTTGATTTTCCCTTCACTAATTTTGATAGATCCTTTTCCTATTATTTTGGCTCCATCATTATTTCCAAACTTCACAGAGCCACCCTCATATTTCTGTAGTTTTTCAAATTTTTGTTTATCACCTGTCATATGACTTGAGCAACCACTGTCAAGGATCCACGGTACACATTTATTCTGAGCTCTAAAAGCTGTCTGCACTATTAAAGATTCCTGTTCTTTCCTGAGCTGTTCTTTTTGTTTCCATTCTGTTTTAACTGTGGTGTTGGGTTCTAGCTTGGATTTCCCCTTTTCAGAATCTTGCACATATCCTTCAGAAGAAATTCTATTTTGTTTTGCCCTATATGGTTGAATTCTTCTTTTCTGAGATTGATTTGAAACAGAAATACTATGACAGTTTCTAGCAATATGCCCAAAGTTGTGACAATTAAAGCATTCTACTGCATAACTCATTAGAGGAGCAAAAGCATTTCTACTAGTGAAACTTCTTGGACCTATATTGTACTTGCAGTCAACAATTTTATGCCCATAACCATTACATTTAAAATAGAAACCATAGAAATAATGATTGAACCTGAAATATGGTTTTTGCCAAGTTGTTGCAGGAGCCTTAGATCTTCTTTTCTTTTGATGTGTGACCTTGGTAAAGCCGTCATTGTCAGTTCCTATTTCAGGACTGGCATTACTGCTTTCTTTTGCCTGATTTGTTTTTCTTTCAACAACCTGTTTCTTGTCTTTACTCTTTTCACATTCAACATTGCTTGCCTTTGGTCCATTTGATGATTCTCCTTCAATAAAGCCCAGACCGAATTTGATACCTGCGGGTCTTTGATCGCTTAGAATTTTGTCCAGCTTCATCGAACTTTCTTCACGCTTGAAATGACAGCTAATTTTTTGATCCAGCTCTTGTATCTGTATTCGAAGACCAACATTTTCTTCTTCCAATTTGCAACAATAATCTATCTTCATGGTTACCTGTACTTCAAGATCTTCGGACATTTTCTTGTACTCTTCTGTCTGTGTTTTTAGACTGGCTATAATGTCATTTGCATCCTCAAGCTTCCTTGACAGTTTTTTATTCTTTCTTTTCTCAGATTTCCATTCCATAAGAGCAGAGACCAGCTCACCTTCTAAATCAACTTCAGCCTCATCTTTTTCAATAGATACTTTGGAGTTCATTCCTTCTCTCTTTTCTGTGTTTTCTGCCTCTTCGATTCTTCTACTTCAAATGCCATAAAGAGAGCCTCACCTGTTCCTTCTTCAGAGTCTTCACTAGAGCTGTCCTCTGAAGAATCTGCATTTCGGGAGATAAAGCTTTTCTTTTTGAAATTGCCTTTCCTGAAGTTTGATTTCTTCTTCCAGTCACCTCTTTCTTGGTGCGAAGTTTCCTCACCCTTGTTCTTGTCATTGAGAGGGCATTTTGTAGCAAAGTGCCCAATGCCTCCATAGATTGAAACATTTAAATGGTAGCTTTCCTTTGTACTTTCCTTTTCCCTTTCTCAGTTTTTTGACAAAATTTGCTTCCATTTCATCTGATGCATCCTCTTCTTCAGTCTCTGGTTTTGTGCTTTTACCTTTTAGGGCTTTGAAAGTAGCTTCTCTATCTGTGGGATTAGACCTTCCTATTCTCATTTCAAAAGCAGTCAAAGAACCATGCATCTCATCCATACTAAAATGATTTAGATCTTTGGCTTCTTCTATGGCAGAGACTTTAGAATCAAATCTAGGAGGGAGCGATCTTAATACCTTTTTCACGATAGCAACATCGATTAATTCTTCGTCGAGACCTCTGATTGAATTGGTGATCCCATTGACTCTTTGCATGAAAGTCTCTATGTTCTCATCATTGTCCATATTTAAAGATTCGTATTGAGCTCGATGTGCTTGAAGCTTGGCCTCCTTGATCCTATCATCTCCTTCATGAATGTTCTCTAGTTTATCCCATATATCCTTTGTTGATTCACAATTTATGACCTTGACTAGCTCACTGTCCACTAGTCCACACATGATGGCATTTTTTGCTTTTGAATCATATTCAAATGCCTTTTTACCAGCAGTGTCTGTTGGAGCGGTGGCAGGAGCTTTGTAACCATTAACTACCGCACCCCAGATGTCAAAACCCAAAGCACTGAGATATGTCTGCATTCTAATTTTCCGAACGCATAATTAGTCCCATCAAACAATGGTGCTTTGTTCGAGGAGAAACCTTCACCACTTGCCATTGCGTAACTTCCAAGATCACCTTAGTCTGTTTAAGCCTGTTCGAGAACTTGGCTCTGATACCAATTGTTGTAATCACAATGACACTCGAGAGGGAGGTTGAATCAGTGTGATCTTTAAAAATTCTAAAACATATAGTTTTAAATCCAGTAGAAGTTTAAACTGATAAAAGAAATATCAAAATGCAGCAAGAAAGCATGACACACAACACAATAATTTAACGAGGTTCACCAATGTGGCTACTCCTCAAAATGACTGCTTGGACTACCATCCAAATCCAGCCAATGCAAAGCTACAACTTTACAATATCTTTTACCAGCACCAACTGGAAGGAGCACCAACCCCTTTGCTTTATCTGTTTCAAACAGAATGGAGCACCAACTCCTAATTTACCAACACCTACTGGAAAGAGGCACCAACCCCTTATGCCAAGCTACAACTTGGAAGACAATAATGAAAATTATAGAATAAAACTTTCACCTCATTTCTCACAGTCTATTGTTTTTCTACATTCTGTTGCTTCTGCGCAACACGATTCGCACTATCCGACCGCTTCTCTGTACTTCTTCGCACTCTCTGCTGCAATCAAATGATCGATCACTTCTACAATCTATGCACTATCACTTCGGACTTAGAACACCATCTCTACACATCGCGCTCTTCATTCACTCAATCACGATATGCACTCCACTCAAGAACTACCACTTCACAGCTCTAGCTCGAAACGAACTTCACTTTGCGCAATCACTCTCTTGCATTCGCACACATATCTTCGCACTCTTTCCATATTGAATTAGCCCTCATTTTATAGAAGAAATCTTCAAGGACAAACCCTAAGAGATGTCGGCTTCAAACCCTAGAAAAAGTCGACTTCAAACCCTAATAAATGTCGTCAAACCCTAATGAATGTCGGCTTCAAACCCTAATAATGTCGACCCGATTCAACTTTGTCGGCCTCAAACTTTGCCACCTTCTAAGTCTACCTTCCTGTAGCTTTCTTCGAAACTACTAACATGTCACGATATCGCGACACCTTTTACATCCGTACGCCTTCTTGCCCTTGTTGTCACGAAATCGTGACTCTTTTGCCCTTTGAAAGCTTTGCCACCATTCTTGTCATGAAATCGTGACACTTTGATCTTTTGCTGACGTCATCCTCAATCTTGTCGTGAAATCACGACGCTTCGACTTCTAGAGGCTTTTCTTGCAACATGTCACGAAATCGTGACACTTTTAGCTTTCGATGTCATCCTCATCTTTGTCACAAATCGTACGCTCGTCCACTTTTCTTCACCAAATCGTGACACTTTCTTTCGACGTCATCCTCATCTTTGTCATGAAATCGTGACGCTTTCGACTTCCGTACAATCCTTGCTTCATGCAGTAGCGAAATCGCTACAACTTTGTGCCTTGTGCTTCCAACTTGCTTCTTCCCGTGAAATTATGACTTGCAAGGAAATCGCTACACTTTTGTGCCTTGTACTTTCGACTTGTAGCATAATCGCTACATCTTTGAGTTCTGCACTTTTGACTTGTAGCGAAATCGCTACACCTTCGTGTTGTGCTTTTTCAACTTGTAGCGAAATCGCTACACCTTTGTTTTGTGCAATTTTGACACGTAGCGAAATCGCTACACCTTTGCTTTGTGCACTTTCGACTTGTAGCGAAATCGCTACAACTTTTTCACTTAACACTTTCTCCTTGCTTCGGCCAGCGAAAATTCAACATGTAGCGAAATCGCTACAATTTCTCGACTTAGCTTCTTGGCCTCCAACATGTCGTGAAATCATGACAGTTTGCCTTGCACCTTCTCTCTCCTCACTTGTCACGAAATCGTGACATTTTCAACTACACCTTCTCTCTCCTCCGACTTGTCACGAAATCGACATTTTCTTCCTTCTCTCTCCTCCACTTGTCGTGAAATCGTGACATTTTCGGCTGCGTCTTCTCTCTCCTCCGACTTGTCGCGAAATCGTGACATTTTCGACTGCACCTTCTCTCTCCTCCGACTTGTCGTGAAATCATGACATTTTCGACTGCATCTTCTCTCTCCTCCGACTTGTCACGAAATCGCGACAGAAAACATGTCGTGATATCGCGACAGTTTTCTAACTTGTCTTTTTCTTCGAATTTTTTCTATCTTCTGCATCTGAATGACTCCTACACTGTCTGTCCACTGCATCATTGGATCTAACTGCCTGTGTTGACAACAATGACAAACTTCTTGCAACACCTTGCTCAACAGATTACTGAGAAATCCTAATCATTAGTGCTTTGGTTATCTATTTTTTCTCAACACTGCACCATGTGTAGTGCTTTCCAAAAAGGGGCATCTGTAGACACCAAAACAACACAAATCTGATTATGTGATTGCAAACACTGATTGCATTAACACACATAGCCCCCAGGGCAGCCCCATAGGTTAAAACAATGGTTCTAACCACTCACACAATAGTTTTAAAAGTCAAAGATCAATTTGGCACCTTTTAGGCACTTTGCTATTTATTCGCTCCACCCAGGGACGAGGGCAGACTGGTACTCGTTCCACCTAGGGATGATTACCAGCGCTCGCTCCTGGGTGGGATGAATGTCATGTTTGACTGCAAAAAGTCAAACCTCGGCACATGACAACTCAGAACTGCCACTTAGCTCTCCCTTCATGGCATAGGAGTGCGAGTGAGTTCTTTTGACAACTCAGATCTGCCACTTGACTCTCCCTTCATTGCATGGGAGTGAGAGTGGGCTTTTTCATGACAACTCAAATTAGCTACTTAACTCTCCCTTCATTGCATGGGAGTGTGAGTGAGTTCTTTTGGGCATGCAGAAGCAGTTACAGAAGCAGTTATGGAGCCCTTAATCAGGGAGAAGTATTCTCTTCCCTGAAAAAGCATTCATGCTAAGTAGCACTTTTAGAGACCCCTTGGGTCTATAAAATGGTGAGTTTCCTCACCCAAAAGGATATACAGAGAAGGAGCATTTTGAGCTACGAAGTGCTGCTAGTTTACTTACGATTTGTGCTTTTACATCTATAATCTCTTAATCGAAAGGGAGGTTATTGGGTGACTTTTGGAGGCACGAATCAAGACCTAAAACCTGATCTTCTGACCACAATATCCTACCAATTTTTCGACAACACAACATAACAGGTTTCGAACTCATCCCAAGCGGATTGGTGTCGAAACAAAGTCTCAACCAGCGAGTGGTTTGCCTTCGAGCACCCCCTGCCTTATTGCAGGTTTATTCGTCTTACACCAAAACAAGTACCAAACTGTTGCAGGTTTATTTTTCCTACCCCGGGACGAATACGAATTGGTATCGAATTTGGTGACTGTTTCTTTTGCAGTATTTTGCTAGTTACATGATTATGCTTCTATCAAATTTTCAATCTATTTAGATTCATTTTAATCATTGTTATATTTATCTTTTATATTCATTAACAATACTCTTTCAGATTTGCGGGTTTCATTATCATACACAGGTGCTACTGATGATTTGTTGTTTCTTTGAATGCAATAGGAGCAGCAAGGATTAAAGATTCATCAATACCAACGGTGGCAACACTTTGGCCCACCCATTTCACTTGTGGGCACGCGGAAGGAGGAACACTAAATCCATGATTGTAATTGAAACTATGTTAACGCTCCTACTCCCTAAAATGGAGGAGACGTCTTTGTAACTGAATTGGAAGAGTATAAATAAAAAGGGCTGTGCTTTCTATACTTCCTTTGATCTCATTTAAATTTGTCTCTTTTCTTTCATTGCATGCATTTCACTTTATAGGACCTTAAGCGTTAACTTTGGGTTTTGAATACATCGCATTAGTTTTCCTTTCAATATTTCAAAATATCGTGCTTTCAGATTGCAAAGAAGAGTGTGAAATATCACATAAGGTACTCATGTCCATGGAAGTGATAAAAATAAAAAATAAAGGGGTTAGTAAACAAGCTAAGAAACATAGTGAAATTCAAAAGTGTGGGTCACTAAAAACTGGTAGAGGTGTGTTGGCAATTTTGGGTACATTGCCTTTGGTCAAGTGTATAAGTTGTCATTGATGTCAAAAAGTTCTTGAAGGAATTTGATTTGATGTCAAACAATTTTTTTTGATGAAGGTTTCGGCATGACAGTTTCAAAGGTCTTTTGTAAACCCCAAGTTGGCAAGTTTAAAGATTATAGGTGGATGCATTAGTTTAATGCATTTGGGTCCAAGAGGAAGTATTTATTTAAATAATTAAAAACATTGTTAAGGTTCCTTTTAATTATTTTTAAATAAATATTTGTTTGCATTGGGTTCTCCTAACCCATGGTGCAAATGTCTTAACTCTGATGGCGCTATGTTCTAAGTTTGTGGGTGCTATCCAAGACCTCCGCCGTCGTGTTAAACTCCTCCGTCGACATGTTAAACTCCTCGCCGATGTCAAGATTTTATGGGAAATATGCATATAAATCTCCCACGATGAAGATCAAAGTTCATCCCATCCACATTTTCGAAAAGTGTTGCTCGTTGTGCATTCACGATCTGGTGTTTGTTTTCTTCGTTGTGATTTTGGATATCCGTCGTTCATTGTCTGTATCCACTGTTCATTTTTTGTATCCGCCATAAGGTTTCATCATCGTCATTCGCGTCAGAAGACAAGGAGGCATGTTTTTTACTTTAGCCCTGGCGTAGAAGGTACAAGGGAAACAAAGTGAGGTTCAAACTTCACCGGATGCCTTTGGTGCACCGATAGCAGCTAGGCTGTTGGCACGCTACCCGAACGGGAGGTTCCGCATTCGAATAATGTGAAAGGGTTTTTTCTTTGTTGAGGTGGACGCAGCGGGTGGTGTTAGAGTTCGTGCGCAATTTCTCCATAGCACGATTTTTGGTGTTGGCCAAGGTATTTTCGAAATAAATTTTTGCTAGTGTATTTTGCGGATGGAGGAAGTTTATTAGAGAGAAAAATAGCTTAGGAGTTATAAGGAGTTTGATGCTTGCTTTATTTTGATAAAAGATTCTTTTGAAAGTGTTGTTTGCATTATCTTATTGCATTCTTATGAGAGTTAAAGTTTATTGTTCATAAGACTATAAGGGAGAAATAAGGTGTATAAGGGATAAATATTTCTTGTAATGTTGAGAGTGCTTTTGGTTGATTATGGAAATGAAAGCATGATGTTTTAAGGTTAGAATTGCTTCTTGTGTGAAGTTGTGAAACCCTAAGTGGGCAGCTTTGAGATTGACATTTGCTTTCATTAAATTGGTTATAATCAAGCTATTCTTTACTTGGTTAAAGTGTTGGGCTTACTTCTTTGTTGATGATTTGAAAATTTGTTTTGTGCTATTAAGATTTGAGTTGGTGGATGCTTTTTGTTCAAACAATATTGGAGAGAAAAGGAGTTCTACTTGTTTCCTTTTCTAATGTTGATTGTGAAATGCTTCAAGGTTGTGTTTTGAGTTAAATGGTGTTGATTGAACCTTGGTTGATGAGCATTGTTGTTGAAGCCCTAATTTATGGTGAAAAGAATATGAGTATCATTGTTATGTGATTCTTTGCATAGTTGGCAATTGTTGGGGTTTCATGTTCTTGAAAGAAAGCATTCTATCCTATCCATTTCAGATATTGAGTTGAGTTTTTAGATTTGAGATTGAGATTGAGCTGAGTTGATTTGAGTTGAGTTTTGAGATTGGGATTTGAGTATAGAACATATTGAGTCTCTAAAAATTCTCTTTATGCTTCTATGAGTTTGACAAATCACATTAGGTCTCTAACAATTCACTTTGTGATTTCCTACTAAGAAAGTTTTTCTTGGTGAACTTGCTGAGTTTTTGGACAGGTTCCAGTGGGGACTTGTGAGAATTTTTTGGACAGGTTCCAGTGGGGACTTATGAGCAGTTTTTTGGATAGGTTCCAGTGGGGACTTGTGAGTAGTTTTTAGACAGGTTCCAGTGGGGACTTGTGAGAAGTTTTTGGACAGGTTCGGGTGGGGACTTGTGAGCAGTTTTGGATAGGTTTCGGTGGGGACTTGTGAGCATATTTGGATAGGTCCTAGTAGAGGACTTGTGAGATGAGTTTGATAGTTCTATCAGAGAACTTGAGGACATAGGTGCATTGGTTCTATGAGAAGAACCTGAGGACAGATTTGGCAAGTCTTTGAGAAGGCTTGTATGCAGAGGATTGATTTGTTCAAGAGTTGGACAGATCCGACGAGACAGAGGAAGACTTATACTAGGCTGAGCGACTGTGTTTGGTACGAGTTGTTGAGTCTGCTGTGGACGTGATCATAAAAGGCATAGGTCTCTTAGGCTAAGCATTGAGGATAGGGAGGTCTTCCGTGGAAAGGATTTCCACATCTTTGGAAAGAGGTAGAGGCGGTTGATCTTCCGAGGGATCATTTCCAGAGCGAAGGGGAAGGTATCTCCTTTGAGCAGAGGCTCATAAATTCTGATTGGGGGAAGGTATCTCCTTTGAGCAGAGGCTCATAAATTTTGATTGGGGGAAGGTATCTCCTTTGGGCCGAGGCTCATAAACATTGTAATTGGAAAGGATTCCCAAATAACTTTGAGATAACTTTTAGAGAAAAGTTTTGTGGACGTAGCCCAACCATTCTAGGTGAACCACGTTAAAATTGGTGTCACTTTGTGGATGATATTGTGCATTGCTTTGATATTGCTTTGGGTATATTGCTTTACTATTTTGAAGTATAATGGAAAAATTAAAAATAGGTCTTATACTGTTCACCCCTCCCTCTCAGTATAAGCTTGTGTTCTTCAATGTGGAGAATTTTAAAACATTTACACTCGAGATCCTCATAAACATTGATACTTGATAAGAGCACCTTTAAAATGGTGTGACAATCTCTATTAGTGTTGTGAGAAGAATGTGCATGGAATTATTCATTGTTAGCATCCCTGAAGTGCAATGTAAAAAACCAATAGAAATAACTAAAATATTGAAGGATAAGCCCATGAAGTTAAGTGTTTGTTTTGATACAAGTAATCTTCTTCAAAGGTTAGATTTTTCTTGTGATACAAGTTATTTGAAGCCTATAGTGGAAAATGTGTGTTGTGATACAAGTGATCTCATACAAGGGATAGATATAGCCTATGATACTAGTGATTTGAATATAGTTGGTAATAGAAGGATTTATGTAGAATATGATTGTATTGGCTAAAATAAAGACCATGTTGTTAGATTTGAAAGCGGTAGTGATAGTTCAAATTATGTTGAAGATCATTGTGATGATGATGTGTGGTATTTATGTTATTGATGATAATCATAGAGACCATGGTGGAGATGAGAAAATTGGATTTTTTGGAAAGCATACCGAATGAATTGGTTCAAAATAATGAGAAAAAATGGGATACAATGATACATGTTAGAAAAAATATGGGTAAGATATGAAAATACCCATAATGTCATATATAAGGCCAAAGAATAAAGGTGTTTGATATATTGGTCAAGTATATAGCAATGACACTAAATTTGTAAAAAAATAAATATATACAAATAATGAAGCTCGTAGGATGATATTTTGCAGTCATTATGGAAATCTAGATATGTGATAGCCAGGTGTTGGAACTTGCATTTTTGTGAGTTTTATGAAGTTAATAATCACTCTAAAATAAAGTTTCTACACAAAAATAAATGCTATACAAAATAAATATGAATTATGGATGGATGAATATGTTATAATGGGATAAAGTAAAAGAAAGAAATGAAAATTTGGTGGTTGAAAAATATCATAATTTGTAAAATCTCAATTTTTCCATGGAGCAATGTAATCTTGGAAAAATTAAAATGAATATAACCTAAGTTATGCTTGAAAGGCCTATAATGATAACATCTATAGTAAAATGTTATGCAAAATATTCCATATATGTGGATTGACATATAAACTATAATTCAATGGTAATGTCCTAGAGGTGATGACCTAAAGGTAGATTCAAAGGCTAACCCAAGGGTAACCTAGAGGTGATGACCTATAGGTGACCCATAAGAAATGACCTAGAGGTGAATATAATTATGACCTAGAGATGACTCTAACAATGCCCCAGAGGCAAAGACTCGAAGGTGATCCAAAGGCAAAGACCCAAAGGTAGTTCTTGAGCTAGACCAAAGAGCGAGAGAAAATATAGATTACCCAAAGCTAGCTCTAGAGTTAGAGCCAAAGTATAATTCTAGTATATAAACCCTATCAATTATGGTAGTAATTATATTTATACCAAATAACGTAACAAGGATAATATTAGCCAGTATTAAATTATTTCATGCTATTTAATTATTAGGGGATGATTGATGATTGTACCTCATATGAGGTTGGATAGCCACATCACTCATAAGCATGAGAGAGGATGAAAATATAAAGTTGAAGGTGAAACACCAAGGCTCTCTTGAATATAAGAGCACCATGTTGTTTAAATTTGAAACATGTAGAATAGATTTGGCTAGCAAAAATAGAAAAATATTTGGTGAAAATATATAATATTGTGTTTTGATATTCTCATTTTCTTTGTCCCATTGTAACAATATTTATGAAACTTACATTTTTTTATTTGTGGAAAACATCCCAAAAGGGATGCCACTTTCGGGTAAGACCCAAGGAGGCGGGGGTATCCATTCCACCAAAAATGCCCAGGACTCGGACCTGGCCTACCACCTTTGACATACTCAAGGAGCAAACAAACACACAAAACCAATTTAAAAATAAGTAAATAACAACAAAAATAATAAAATAAAATAAAAAACATGCTCCTTGAGTGTGTCAAAAACAAAAGCACAACCAAACACGCACAATAAGATAAAAGAAACCACAACACAAACCACATAGAAAAACACAAGAACCACATAACAAAACACAAACAAGACAAAAACAACGGAACACTACAAAGACATAACCCAAAAAAAACATGAAAAATAAACACAACCAAAACCTAAAAAATAAAAAAATAAAATAAAAATAAAAATAAAAAACAACCAACAATAGACAATAAACAAAAACAAAAAACATAGAAAACACTCACACATAAAAACATGAAATAACACAAACAAAGAGAAACCCAAGAACAAGAACGAAAAAAACACAAGAACAATAACAAAAAACATTAAAAAAAAACAAAACAACAAAAACACAAGAACAACAAAAAACAACACAAAGAACACAAAAACAAAACAAAACAAAAGAACCCACCCACCTTAAAAAACTAAACAAAAAAAACAAAAAGAAAAAAGAAAAAAAAAATGAACAAAACAATGACCTATCTAGACGAGAAGACTATTAAGGCAAGAATCAACAGAGGAAACAAAATAAAGAATAGAATGAGCTAGGGAACTAAAAAAAACTGAATGAACCAAAGAGAAGCAAAAAAAAAAACAAGAAGAAACTAGGTACCTTTAGAGCTGGAGCCATCCAAAGAAATGATAGAAAGAAGAGCTTCCCTAATTTGAGAAGCCCACCATATAGGAGGGTGGCCATAACAAGTAAGATCACCTTTGTCCAAAGCCCAATTAGCTAAAGCATCAACACTCTTGTTTTGATCTCTGACCACATGATTGTAATCAACTTTCAAAAATCCCATCTGGATTAACTGAATCTTCTCAATAATTCTTTTTATTCTCCAATCCACCTTATGATTCTTAGAAGGAGTCTTCAAGAGATTAATCATAAGTTGAGAGTCGAGACTCAACTAACACCTTTTCCCATCCAACCTTAGTAGCCTCCTGAAGGCCTCACGAGGATACCATACCCCTCAGCAAGGTTATTGGAAAGAATACCCAAATTCTCAGCAAAAGTAAAAACCAGGGAGCCATCTGAAAGTCTACCAATTCCTCCCACACTTGGCTTTTCCAGGGTTCCCTCTAGAGGCTCCATCGGTATTGACTTTTCCAAAATCCTTAGGAGGAGGTTGCCAATTTCTAGTCCTATCCATCTTACTAATACTCACATTCCCTTTAAGTTGGTTGCCCTTAGAAGGTTTAATCTTCAATATTTGCATCACTTGATCCCATCTTTGGTGGGAGTTTTGGGGGTGATTAAGGAGTTGATGGACTGATTCAACTAAGTTGGCTATGGTCTTTTGCCAAATATAGTGAATATCCTTCCTATCTTGATTAAAAATTTGGTTGTTCCTTTCATTCCAAATATTCCAAAGAAGAATGGTAGAACCCATCCAAACTAACTGCCTAATAAAATGATCAACACCCTCTTGATTAGGCCAATCCCTCCAAAGTTGTTCAAAAGTAAAAAAATTGGACCACTGTAAGCCAAGTAAAGTGGCCATTCTCCTCCATAGCTCAGAGGCTAAAGTACACTCAATAAAAATATGGTTGATATTTTCTACATTCTCTTCACACATTTCACATCTAAAAGGGCCATGAAAACCACGCTTCATAAGTTGCTCACCGATAAGCACCCTACGATGCAATAAAAGCCAATTAAAGAACCTCACCTTAGGCCAGAGCTTTTGAGCCCACAATCGAGAAAATATGTCAGAAGAATGGTTGGGATTATTATGGCATAAGGTCAAATAACCTTGAGCAACTGAATACTCACCCTTAGTAGTGTTGTTCCATCCAAAACAATCTTTTTCATGGGACCAAGAGAGGGATCTCATATGAAGGATGCCTTGGATATCTTGTCTTTGCCTTTCTGGGATTTGAATAGGCCAGTCCTCAATAGGGATCCAATATCTACCAACCTTTGAATTACCAGTATGGTACCGACGATAATTAGCCACCTTTATCCAATTAGCTCGGTGAAGCTCCTCCATCCAAGGCCTCCAATCGGGAAAGTGAGTTATCAAAGGCTTGTGACCATCCCAAGAATCTGTCCAAAAATTTGCATGTTGACCATTATGAATGATCCAAAATAATTTTTTCTTTATCAAATCCTCACCAGTCTTAAGAACTGCTAAAATGGGAGAACCTTTGGTAGGAAGTTGATAGCGAACAAGGTCTTCGAGGACTTTTGTTCTCAGCATATTTAGCACGGAGATTATTGGCCCAAAGAGCATTGGGGTTATGCAACATCCTCCAATATAATTTAGCAGCTAAAGCTTTGTTGTTATTAATTGAAGACCGGAATCCTAACCCCCTTCACTCTTAGGAAGACATAAAGTATCCCATTTCACCAAGGCCCATTTTCTTTTCTCCTTAGTACCACTCCAAAGGAAACGATGACTGATTTGATCCAATTCTCGAAGAACAACCTTTGGGATATTCAAAATGGAAGAAACATAAATAGGAATAGCTTGAAGGACTGATTTTACCAAGGTGATTCTACCCCCAGAAGAAAGCCACTTGTTGGTCCACTTTCCAATTTTCTTCTTGACTTTGTCCAACAACCAATTCCAATATTTATTTTTTGCCTTTGAATATTTATGGGAATACCTAAATAAGTGATTGGAAGAGAGGTCTTCTTATATCTTAATTTATCCAAGACCATGGATTCCTGTCTAGCAGAGCAGTGAAAGAAAATAACTTTAGATTTGTCTTCATTGATCAAGCGCCCGATAGCCTTAGAAAAATAGCTAATGATTTGCTTAATATTAGAAGCTTCCTTAACTGTAGCTTTACCTAAAAGAGTAGAGTCATCCACAAATTGAAGATGAGAGATAGGTCTAGCTCCATGAGCAATGGTAACTCCCTCAAGGGTTTTGTTTTCCCTCTTTTTGGTTATAGTCCTACCCAAGCATTCAACAAGAATGATGAATAAATAAGGGGATAGCGGGTCACCTTGCCTAATACCTCTGGAAGCTAGGAAATACTGAGAAGGCCTACCATTGATAAGAACTAAGTAGGAAACTGAAGAGATACATCCCATAATCCAATCCATCCAATCCTTAGAGAAACCAAATTGCCTCAAAACTTTGATAAGGAAGTGCCAATCCACTCTGTCATAAGCTTTGGATAAGTCTAACCGAATGAACATGGAAGGAGAATTTTGCATATCCATGGAATGGATGGCTTCTGAGCAAGAACTATCTCATCTACTATTTGACGTCCTTCCACATATCCCCCTTGCTATGGGGAAATAATCTTATGCAAAAGAGGCTTCAACCTTTCTGCCATGATTTTAGTAATGATTTTGAGAAGAACATTACATAAAGCAATAGGTCTAAAAGCTGAGATATGATCAACCTCTTGAGCTTTTGGAACAAGAGTAATATAAGTTTTATTGATAACCTTCAAAATTTCTTTGGCTTTCCTGGCTTCTTCCACCACCTCTAATAAATCAACATGAAGGATATCCCAGAACTCTTGGTAGAACTCAATAGGAAAACCATCGGGACCTGGGGTTTTCCCTTTTTGCATTTTAAAAACTACTTGTTGAAGCTCATTGATAGTAGTAGGAGCAGTCAAAATAGAGTTCTCCTCAGAAGTGATAAGAGAAGGGATTGCTTGAAGAACATTTTGTTGTGAAGCTGAGTCAAGAGGAGTAGCAGCAAAAATATTGGAAAAGTAATCAACAACAATAGAGTTCATGCCATCCCAAGTATAAACAACATCTCCAGAATCTGATTTTAAGGAAGAAATAAAGTTGTGAGATCTTCGAGCTAGAAGATATTTGTGGAAGAAATTTGTGTTTCGATCTCCTTCTTTGAGCCATTGAATTCTAGATTTTTGCTTCCATAAGATTTCTTCTCTTTTTTCCCATTCCTCTAGCTGAGTTGTGAGTTTAATTTCATCTGCACTTCTCTTCTCTGTGAGGCCATCTAAATGGATTTTCTTATTCAAATTTTCAATATGAGCAATAACTTCATGTTTTTTTTTATGAACATCCCCAAACTCTTTCCAGTTCCAAGTCTTGATTTTGGATTTAATGTATTGCGGTCTTTTGGCAAAACAGAACATCTTAGTCCCATGCCTAGGTTTACCTTCCTTCCACCATTGTTGCACATGAGGTCTGAAGGAAATGTCTCTAAGCCACATTAATTGAAAACGAAAAGGAGAGAAACTCACATTGGTTTTCCACATTTCCACCATGAGTGGCCAATGATCCGAACCAGCATTATTAAGAGTCTTCACTTTAGGAATGTGACCATGGATTAAGAAATTTTTAGAGAGCAAAAACCTATCCAATCTCTCCATTATACAAGCTAAGCCTTGCCTTATGTTAGACCAAGTCATAAGGCCATTATCTAGTTGGATATCCACAAGATGGAGGTTTGCAATATATTCGCTCATGAGGTCAGTGCTTTTGTCCAAATTTCTATTTCCCCCCTTTTCTCATCCAGAGAGAGGATGGTATTGAAATCTCCTCCGATCAAGATCCAAGCTTTAGGAAAATGAGAGATAATATGAGTAATATCCTTCCACTGTCTTCTTTTTTCCTCCAAAGAAGTCGGAGCATAAACGATAATGCAGAGCATAATCTGGTTGGAATGTCTACTTTGAATAGCTATAGCCAACAAACCCCAACTGCCAACCATATGGTGAATAACTACCTCTTTTGGGTCCCAAAGACAAGCAATGCCACCCGAAGTCCCTTGGGAACTGGGGGAAACCACTTTTCAGCTGGCCAAATTTTAATGGCAATTAAGTCCATATCCTCCATTGACATCTTTGTTTCTTGAAGGAAAACAAGATGTGGATGATTTATCTGAATCATTCTTCTAATTTCATTTTGTTTTGAAAGACTCCCTTTGAGTCCTCTAATATTCCAAGTGATGATCTTCATTAATACCAGGGCTAAAAAATTTGGGAAGGGCATTAATCTTACCTTCCTCTACAAGCTTTTCACCTTCTTTTACCATATGATATTGATTGGTCTTGCGACCTACTTTTTTATTAGAATCCATCTTCAATTTTTTTCCCTATTTCTTGACTTATTCCAATTGAATCTGAGATGGCTTCTAACCTTGAAGAATGCTCATACACAGCCAAAATTTTACTAGATGGTTCAATGGAGTCTATATTGGGACCTGCATTATTTGAAGTTTTGACATTTGAAATATTGTTTTTCTTGTGTAAATTTTCTCCTTTTTTTTGTTGAAAACCTTTGATTTGTTGGTTTGTCTCTGAGTTCTTCCCTTCATATTTAAATTGTGTTTCTAAGATTTTAGTTTCCATTATTTCCTCTTCCTCACTTGGGACATCATTTGTGGAAAGGATTTCAAACATATTAGCAGATGACTTTGATTGATCCTTCATAACTGGTTTTTTCTAAGTGTTCTTCTTCTTAGGTATTTGGAAACCTGTTGAGTTTATATCTTCTTTCTTTTGATCAGGAATTTTATTTGGGCAAGCACTGGCCAAATGACCATATTCATGGCAAATTCTACAATGAAAAGGAATGTTCTCATAGTCCACTACTTGCTCCCAAGTGTCTTCCCCAAATTGTAATGTGATATTTTTAGGTAGGGGTTTGTCAAAATCCATTAAAACACAAATCCGAGCATAAATAATATGTTCAAAATTTTGAGTACAATCAGGAGTCATCATAAAAGTTCCTAAAGAGTTTCCAATTGAAGAAAAAATAGTAGGATTCCAAAATTCAATAGGGAGGCCAAAGAGTCTAACCCACACGGGAGCTATAGAAGGCATCTCTTCTTCGGATTTAAATTTAGTATGCCGGGGCTTCATGAAAAGCCCTGCCCTTCCAAAAAACCAAGGACCCCCTTGAAAATTTTTCTCTCTATCTTCATTATTAGCAAATAAAACAAGAAAATAACCATTTGGATAAATAGAGATTTGTAACTCACCTTTAGTTTTCCAGCTTTTTGCAGCCCAGACTTTGAAAGCAGATAGACTCGGATGAAAACCCACGAACCGACAAATTAGTCCTCTTTTTTCCAAATCTTCAATGCCAGTCTGAATGTTACCCATATCAAGCTTAACAATAGGAGTTCCATCAGTTGCTTTAAGACATCCTGACTCCATTTTCCTGGGATCAATCTTAGGCATTCTTAGAGGTTTATGGGAAGCCCTAATATTGATATTAGCATTGGGTTGAGGCTGTCCACCATGAAGGGCATCCCTAAAATTCATTTTTGGGACTGAGTCTTTGAAATTCTTACCCTTGACAGGGGTTTTCACAGTAGAATTATTTTGTGGGTGCACCTTAGCACCAGATTCACTTGAGATATGAGCCATTTTTTGATCAACTGCTTGAAACTTGTTTCGTGATCTCTTTAATCCTTGCCCTAGACGCCGTGGAAAGGTATGGTTTTCACTTTTCTTTTGTGCAGCAAATTGGAAGCCGTTGTCACTCAAGTTCATAGTATGATCTATTGAAAGACAAATTTCTAACCCATATTGTATCCCCTGCAACATTTCCTACTAAAATATTGAGCATAAACCACAAAAATATTGGCCGCTAGGGCCCGAAGGCCCTAAAAACCAACCTCTGGAGCTGCTTGCACTCAACCCAGATGAAACCCTCGCATAGTCGCTTGCCAAATATATCGTTCACACATAGGGATGCGCTAGGATCTGTGTTGCTCCAAATGATATGAAAATTGGTGGAGACGTTCTAGGGTTTTTCAGGCATCTACCCTCAAAATTTTAGCTCAATCCGAGTTCGGATGAGTGAGATATGGCCAAAACGAGTTCGGAAGTTTGGGCAGTCCTGCGAAAAATGTCTCAAGTGTAAATTTTATCTATTCCTTTTAAAAACTAATTTATAGTGGAAAACACCCCTTTCGAGGTGCCACTTTCAACAGGTTGGGCATAGGAGGAATGGAGCCTTGTCGGCCTCTACCAACACATAGGACATTCCTAACTATACCATATATCTGCGGGATGGAGACAAGGGGAATGGAACCTGGGTCGGCCTCTACCAGCACCCAGGGCATTTACCACTGCACCACAACAAGAAGATATGAAACTTACATAGTATTCCTCTACATTTAATAATTATTATATCATGCTTGATTATCTCATCCTTAATAATCACTTTTGGTGTAGTATTTGCTATGTGGATAAGGTTTGCCATAGATTTCCTCTTTCTCTTATCTCTAATTTGGGCTTCCATACTTCCAATAAGAACTTTCAAAATTAAAATTCTTGCCATTTTACCTAGATTTTATTCACATAAATCCTTTATTTTTTAATTTTCTCCTGGATTTGTAACAAGAAGAAGTGGTATCACTTCTTGATTGTAATTTACTTTCTAATCACACTTTCTACTCACACCCATAACACTTGTTTTCTTTTCTAGAACAAGAAAAATGTAGGGTTCACTCATTCTTGGCTCACACTCTTAAATATTAAGGTTTAGCCATGAGATTTAAATTTTGGTTTACAATATGAAACTTTTCATTTGAAACTATTACTCTAAAGCTTATAGGTAAATTTCATTCTATTTATTAAAGATAAAATAAATTAAATCTTCAATGTTTATTTCCTATGTATTAAGTTGTTTGTTAGAGAGAATAATTTATTTTTAAAATTCAATAGTATTAATTATAATATTTTCTATAAATTTATTTAGTTGTTTGCTAGTTATATAAATCACAATAAATAAATATTCTATTTTTCTTTTTTAAATTATATCACATAGTTGTATTACAATAATTCAATAGGACATATATCACTTGAAAAAATTTGTACCTAGGTTCCCTCCTTGAAATTCAAGACATTTAAGTGATTAAACGCATGCCATTTGATGAGTTTCCTTATCTTTTATGCCTATAATAATTTTAAATATTTTACATTTATATTTAAATGTAAATGAATTTGAATTTAATATTTTGTTGGTAAAAATAAATTTATATTATGGAATTCAAATAGAAGAGATACATTGTTTGTTTTTTCACACACACAAGCTTTTAATCCAAGATTTAGCAAATGATGTAAAGCTACATTTTTTATCAAGTGATTTTCTATAGTAACCCATGTGTAAGAGGAACAAATTAATATAGTGAATTATAGAATTAAATACATTCAATATTGCTACCATCAAGAGATAGGATAGAAAAAATATCTTTCGTAGTCCATGTTGCCTACCATCTAGGGGGACAATCGTAACAAGTGAGTTTGCCTTTGTCTAAAGCCTAGTTGGCTATTGCATCTATATCTCTAATATGTTCTCTAGGGATGTGATTGTATTCCATAGATATGAAGCTTACCTACACCATTTTAATCTTCTCTATGATTCTTCCTAATATCTAGTCAATATTCCTATTCTCCCTTGGATTCTTTAGATGGTTGATCATGACTTGTGAGTTGAATTCTATTTGGATCTTCTTCCAGCCTACCTTAACTACGTTCTAGAGCCCTCTAAGTATACCATAATCCTTTGTTAGGTTGATGGAAAGAATTCAAAGATTCTCTACAAAAGTAAAAACCAAGGTCCCATTTTATTGTCTTCTTATACACCCAACACTATCTCTTTTTGGATTCCCTCATGATTCTCCATTTGTGTTAACTTTTTTCCAAATCCTCTAGATAATACTATCGCATTCGTATTTTTGACTAATTTTTGGGAACCTTATGGTTTCATTTATTTATTATTAGCCTTAAGAACAATTTTTAGTCTACCCATGATCTATTCTAATAATTGGTGGGGTTTCTAGAGATACTTCAATGTATGTTGGATTATCTCTGCTATGTTGGTTGTGGTCTTTTAACAAATATAGTGGATGTCCATAGAATCTTGTTTGAATATGCAATTGTTCCTTTCATTCCATATGTTCCAAAGTAGGAGAGAATTTCCCACCTATATTATATACCTAACATACTAGTCTACTCCATCTTGTACAGTCCTGTTGGCATATTTGCCACATTGATTTTGATTGAAATATTGTTTAAGCTGTTGCAGATTTTATTTTTATACTAACACAGGTTTTGATGCGGTTTTGAGCAAAAAGAGCAAAAAATAACTAAGTCCAGAAATTGCAGCGATTCGCTGACATGTCACGAAATCGCGGTCAACGTGGTCAACGCAGGCAGGTTGGGCGGAACCGTCGCGATATCGTGACGTGTTCCATTTTCGTGACTTTCGGAAGGCAAAGGAGGAACAGCGACAAATTGTCACGAAATCGCGACGAAAATCTCAGCCAAAGACTTAAAGCAAAAGTTGCAGCGCATCGCTAACGTGTTCCAAAATCATGATCTTTGGCGGCTTCGAAGACTAAAGTGATAAAATTGCAGCGACGCGCTGACGTCTTATTTTTGCGACGCAGTGGTTTCAAAGACTAAAGTGATAAAATTGCAGCGACGCGCTAACATCTTATTTTTGTGGAGTAGCGGCTCCAAAAGCCTTAAGTCTAAAAAGCGCAGCGATTCGCTGACGTTCCGAAATCGCACGGCGTTTGGCTTCAAGGGTCTAAGTGTTCAAAAGTGTAGCGATGCGCTGTACATTTTTGTCGAGCATTGTTAAGGGCGGTTCAAAGGCTTGAGGGCTAAAAGGTTGCAGCGATGCGCTGCATGATAGGTGCAGAGAAAGTCTAAGGAGTAAAATGGCAGCGCTGCGCTGCATTTTTGAAAAGGTCTTGCAAAGCGGAAGTTGTATCATTTTCGCGGCTCAAAATGGTGATCAGTACGGAGAAAGAAATGCGTAGCGATATCGCTACCCGTAGCGAAATCGTGGGGTTTTGACCCGAAAGACAAAAGGCATAGAAAATGCAGTGATTCACTGCAGTTTTGGTAACAAGGCGGAGTGAACTGAAAATCAAGCAGAGTTCGAGGGTAGCAATTCCACGATGCCTCGTTAAAAAATGATTAAGTGCTCAAATTGGTAGCGAAATGGAGACAAGGAAGAATTGAAGGCATTCAAGGGCAAAAGGTGTTATGTTTTCGCGGACCGTCAGCAAGGCCGTACAAGGTGCCCGAAACATGTAGCGATATCGCTACATGTTCCGTTTTCGCGGGGCAGAGCGCAAGGAAGAACCAAGAACCAAAGTGCGTAGCGAAATCGCTACATGTGCTGTTTTCACGTGGATGAGCTAGCGATGGAGAAAAGGAAGCCAAAGACGTAGCGATATCGCTACAGGTGCCATTTTCGCGGGTCAAAGGTGGTCAAAGCGTACGACATAAAAATATGTCGCGATTTTGCGACCCGTCGCGTTTTCGCGACCTGCGCATTTTCCCGCCAAGTGCAGTATGAACGGCCCGAGGGGTTTTTCTCGATTTTCGAGTATTTAATACTGACCCGAATTTAATGATTTGTGGGTTTCCAAGGCATTCAAAGTCAAAGAACCGCCCAGGCTTCCAAAATTAAAGATTTATTTGTTCGAAGCGGTTGGTCGTGGTCTATTTTAACGGTTTCATGCACATGTTCGAAAAATAAAATTTAATGAAGGCGACCGCGAACGTTTCATTGCATTTAATTTTTGCCTCCTCAATGCTGCAATTAAGGGGATCGTGTGCATAATTTTCGTTGCATGGTTGTAGATCACGAGGAAGTTGGTTTTAAATATTCAATGCTGTAAAGAGGACGGACCTCTATAAAAACCAATGTAATTTTCATTTACGGGGGTTGGAAAAACTTGCTGCTAGAGACTGGAATTGTATTTGCGGGAATACAAGGATCGACTTCTAAATTTTCAAGCGTCGCATGGATGAATTTGCTTTCTGTTTTTCTGCATTTCTAATAGCATTCATACTCCTGTATTGCTGTTACATTTAAATTCTATTTTTGGATTTAAATATTGCGATCAGGGTACGATTTCTGGAATGTGGGTTTGGAGGGATTTGCTTGCATGTGATTGTGCGAAGATTAAGCTGATCTCTTATGTTACTTGTTGTTGTTGCGTTTGTAGTTTCCTGCTGTTGTTTTTCTGATCCCATCACTTCGGCCTGTGGCCATATTTCCCATTTCTTTCTGCAACTTTTCAATCCCTTTCCAGCAACCCTTATCTTCAAACAGAAATTTAGATTAGTAAAGGGAACCAGCCCACTCTAGAGATTGGTCTGGGAGCCATTTCTTGCTTCCAGCCTTTCAATGTT
The DNA here is from genome assembly GCA_028583015.1 of Wollemia nobilis. Classification (NCBI taxonomy): domain Eukaryota; kingdom Viridiplantae; phylum Streptophyta; class Pinopsida; order Araucariales; family Araucariaceae; genus Wollemia; species Wollemia nobilis. The sequence continues at coordinate 4,407,557 of JAQPPZ010000267.1, forward strand.
GGCCGGGTCTAGGGCGCACTTGTAAAATCCTTTCCTGTGGCAGATTTTGGACCAACAATTTTTGGCACGCCCGGTGGGACAGACTTCTTCTGTCTCAAAAGATCCATAATTTTTTTAAACACCCGGAGGTCTCAAGATTTGATGAGCTGTCTTGGCCTCACAGCGGAGATTTGTAAGTTCATCTGGCGACTTTGCTGAGTTGAAGATCCGAATTTCTTGTTTGTGGATGCCTATTTTTTTTTAAAAAAAATTCAAAGAATGTTTTTTCTGGCGACTCTGACTTAATGGCGATGGCCGTGATTCCGCAGACCACTGCCACAAAGGCGAGGGTTTTTTCTAGATGGGATGATCCTGGCCCTCTGAATCTCCAAGTTCGGCATGAAATTCCCGAAGGTGCCCTGAAGAACCTGGCAAAATATGATGGTACCGAAGGCATGGCTCTGGCACATGTTGAAGACATTGCTACTCTATCCATGATCCATGTCATAGAACACGAAGATGTCATGATCCGACTTATGGTTCAGTATTTGGAAGGAAGAGCATTGCAGTGGTACAGATTGCTCAAACGTCAAAGCATCAGCTCATGGGACGATCTAGCGGGAGCACTGATCAAAAGATTTGACGAAGATCCTTTCTACAGTTCTTTGGATCTCTACCAATTTTTCATGTACATCAAGAGAGCACCTCAAGAAAGCATCACGGACTTCAATGTCCGATTCTTGATAAGTTGGAAGAAAATTCCAGAGAAGATTCGTCCATCACCCACCCAAGCCCACCTCTTTTATGTTCGAGCTTTTAATTCTGACATAGGTCTCTTTTTGCTGCAGTCAGGTGAACAACGGTTCCCACAAATATTTGAGGAAGCAATGCGAGCGGAACGACTTTTGCTCTTATCGAGAAAGTCACCGTGGGGAGAAACTCCATTACCTTCTCCAGTGGTTGCTGCTCCTGTCTACCCTGCACAGTACTTTTCATGCCAGATCCCTTATACTGAGCAGAAACCTGAGATGCAGTCATGTGGAGTTCAAGGGACAGATCTCGTCCAAAGTCAAGGATTGGAACATGCAAGAACTTTTCCAGCAATGAACAATATGGTTGCTTGCGGTTTTCATCAAGAGATGGGCCAAGTAGAAGAACAAGTTCAAATTCCAAAACCTGAGGAGATCCCAGAATCATATTTCTCACTTGAAGAGCCACTGTGATCACATCAAGGAGTTAGAGGAGCTCGTACTCAGCCCACGACCGATAAAGTCTGCAAAGTGGTGGTGTTGGTTCCGACCATTACATCCGATGCACGAAGAAGTCCTCCATGTGGGTACTAGTAAGAAGGATAATCTGCCGCATTGCATCCTATTCGCACCATGGAGAACTTCAGGAAGGAGCCAGCCCAATTTCAAGAACCGACTCAAGTATGATTGGATCTGGTCGGGACATTGCAGATTTACCGGATAACACTTTGAGACTGGGTTTGTGGTGGCGACATGCCAATCATGTCGTGAACTATTGTATATAGTATTTTAAAAAAACAAAAAAAAAATAGAAAAAAGAAAAAAAAAAGTGGTATTGTTTTTATTACTGTTCATCTCAGCTCTTTTGTTGTCTGTGAGCTGTAGGTGCTTGTTTTTTTTCCTTTTGTCTCCTCCTTTCCCAGCAGTTGATGGCTTTCAAAAAATTCTTCTTTTCCCTTTCCCTTTTCCTCTCTTTCCTTTCTTCATTTTCTTCCTCCTTCTTTTTCTTCTATAGTAATAAAAAGCAGGCCACGACTGTTGTTTCTTTTCCCCATTCTCATTGTTCCCTTTCCTTCTTCTCCCTTTCCTCTACGTTTTGTCTTTTTACGCATTTGCTAACAGTCTAGTTCATTTTCATTCCACAGCCTTTATACTTTCGCTTCCATCCGTTCATTCACTTTCATTCCATCCATTGCAGATGGCAGTATAATAGCTTTTGTTGTTATGTCTACCACATCATTTGCTCACTCCATCATTCCATTATTATCATCATTCCATTGCAGTCACCGCCTGCGCAATCGCAGGAGCTCACTCCACCATCACATTCCATTTCTTCAGTTTATAACCGCTTCTATGCAGGTTCTTCCGGTTCTAGTTTTCAGCGAGGAAGAAGTTTTGCGGCGGTCCTCCGACATGTTTTTCAGCGACCAACCTTCCCTGTTCGGATATGACTCCGTGCCCAATGGACTAAGGCACTGGATTCTTGCATACGATGAGTTTGTATACCTCGTGAGCCGCCAAGAATGTTGGCATATTTGCCACATTGATTTTGATTGAAATATTGTTTAAGCTGTTGCAGATTTTATTTTTATACTAACACAGGTTTTGATGCGGTTTTGAGCAAAAAAGAGCAAAAAATAACTAAGTCCAAAAATTACAGCGATTCGCTGACATGTCACGAAATCGCGGTCAACGTGGTCAACGCAGGCAGGTTGGGCGGAACCATCGCGATATCGCGACGTGTTCCATTTTCATGACTTTCGAAAGGCAAAGGAGGAACAGCGACAAATTGTCGCGAAATCGCGACGAAAATCTCAGCCAAAGACTTAAAGCAAAAGTTGCAGCGCGTCGCTAACGTGTTCCAAAATCGTGATGCTGGCGGCTTCGAAGACTAAAGTGATAAAATTGCAGCGATGCGCTGACGTCTTATTTTCGCGACGTAGTGGTTTCAAAGGCTCAAGTGATAAAATTGCAGCGACGCGCTAACGTCTTATTTTCGCGGAGTAGTGGCTCCAAAAGCCTTAAGTCTAAAAAGCGCAGCGATTCGCTGACGTTTCGAAATCGCACGACGTTTGGCTTCAAGGGTCTAAGTGTTCAAAAGTGCAGCGATGCGCTGCACATTTTCGCCGAGCATTGTTAAGGGCAGTTCAAAGGCTTGAGGGCTAAAAGGTTGCAGCGATGCGCTGCATGATAGGTGCAGAGAAAGTCTAAGGAGTAAAATGGCAGCGCTGCGCTGCATTTTTGAAAAGGTCTTGCAAAGCGGAAGTTGTATCATTTTCGCGGCTCAAAATGGTGATCAGTACGGAGAAAGAAATGCGTAGCGATATCGCTACCCGTAGCGAAATCGCGGGGTTTTGACCCGAAAGACAAAAGGCATAGAAAATGCAGCGATTCGCTGCAGTTTTGGTAACAAGGCGGAGTGAACTGAAAATCAAGCAGAGTTCGAGGGTAGCAATTCCATGATGCCTCGTTAAAAAATGATTAAGTGCTCAAATTGGTAGCGAAATGGAGACAAGGAAGAATTGAAGGCATTCAAGGGCAAAAGGTGTTATGTTTTCGCGGACCGTCAGCAAGGCCGTACAAGGTGCCCGAAACATGTAGCGATATCGCTACATGTTCCATTTTCGCGGGGCAGAGCGCAGGGAAGAACCAAGAACCAAAGTGCGTAGCGAAATCGCTACATGTACTATTTTCGCGTGGATAAGCTAGCGATGGAGAAAAGGAAGCCAAAGACGTAGCGATATCGCTACAGGTGCCATTTTCATGGGTCAAAGGTGGTCAAAGCGTACGGCATAAAAATACGTCACGATTTCGTGACCCGTCGCATTTTCGCGACCTGCGCATTTTCCCGCCAAGTGCAGTATGAACGGCCCGAGGGGTTTTTCTCGATTTCCGAGTATTTAATACTGACCCGAATTTAATGATTTGTGGATTTCCAAGGCATTCAAAGTCAAAGAACCGCCCAGGCTTCCAAAATTAAAGATTTATTTGTTTGAAGCGGCTGGTCGTGGTCTATTTTAACGATTTCATGCACATGTTCGAAAAATAAAATTTAATGAAGGCGATCGCGAATGTTTCATTACATTTAATTTTTGCCTCCTCAATGCTGCAATTAAGGGGATCGTGTGCATAATTTCCTTTGCATGGTTGTAGATCACGAGGAAGTTGGTTTTAAATATTCAATGCTTGTAAAGAGGATGGACCTCTATAAAAACCAAGGTAATTTTCATTTACAGGGGTTGGAAAAACTTGCTGCTAGAGACTGGAATTGTATTTGCGGGAATACAAGGATCGACTTCTAAATTTTCAAGCGTCGCATGGATGAATTTGCTTTCTTTTTTTCTGCATTTCTAATAGCATTCATACTCCTGTATTGCTGTTACATTTAAATTCTGTTTTTGGATTTAAATATTGCGGTCAGGGTATGATTTTTGGAATGTGGGTTTGGAGGGATTTGCTGCATGTGATTGTGCGAAGATTAAGCTGATCTCTTATGTTACTTGTTGTTGTTGCGTTTGTAGTTTCCTGCTATTGTTTTTTTGATCCTATCACTTCGGCCTGTGGCCATATTTCCCATTTCTTTCTGCATCTTTTCAATCCCTTTCCAGCAACCCTTATCTTCAAACAGAAATTTAGATTAGTAAAGGGAACCAGCCCACTCTGGAGATTGGTCTGGGAGCCATTTCTTGCTTCCAGCCTTTCAATGTTGGTCGGGTCTAGGGCGCACTTGTAAAATCCTTTCTTGTGGCAGATTTTGGACCAACAAGTCCATTCCCTCCACATATGCTCTAGGGTGGTAAAGAAAGATCAATTAATACCAAGTAAGGTAGCCATCATCTTCCATATATTTAAGGCTACAAGACACTCAATAAATAAGTGGTAGATTTTTTTGAGGTTCTCCACATCTATCTCACACCTTAAATTACTGTGGTAGCCTCTTTTCATAAGTTATTCCCTTGTTAGTACTTTTATATGTAGAAAAATCTAAATGAAGAATCTAACCTTAGGCCATAACTACTATACCCATATTTGTTTGAATAAGTCTTGAAGTGGGTTAGGATTACTTTGGCATATAACAACATATCCACTTTCTACTTTATATTCCCCTTGACTCATGTTACCCCATCTTAGGGAATCCTCTACTTGAGACCAAGAAAGTGATCTCATTTGTAGTGTTTTTTTGATATTGATCTTCGGCCTCTCTAGGATTTGAATTGATCATTTGGATATGGGGACCTAGTTTCTCCTAACTTTTGAATTTCTAGTCTAGTACCTATGGTATTTCGCTATTTTTATCCAATTTGCTCTATGTAGTTGCTCCATAAAAGTTCTAAACTAGAAATTGATCCACCAAAGGTTGGTGTCCATCCCAATATTTTATCCAATAGTTTGCATGTTTACCATTGTGAATTATCTAAAAGCGCTCCTTCTTTATCAAGTCCTCCCCTATAATTAAAATTGCTAAGATGGGAGATCCTCTACAAGGGAATTGGTAGCAAATAATATCTACTAAAAAATTTGTTTTTGCATATTTAGCTCTTAAATTTGGGCTCATAGTGCATTGGGATTGTTCAAAATCCTCCAATACAAATTAGCTACTAGTGCCTTGTTTTTCTTGACCATCGATTTGAATCCTAGTCCTCTTTCATGTTTGTGAAAGCATAAAGTTTCCCAATGCACTAGTGCCCATTTCATCTCCTCCTTAATTCCCCCCCAAATTTATGTTAGCTTTTGATGAGTGAATACTCAAAATAATATGGCCTCAAGATCAATAATAAAGTTACAAATATGAAATATATGATAATGCTAAGCAATTAAGCATATAAACTCATAAACTATTATATTTAATAACTCAAAGAATGCTAAAGACAAATACTCAGAACACTATGAAATCTTATTGAATAAAGACCTCAAATACATCATACTACATCACCTTCCATTGCTACAATAGATGACTCTCTCTCACTTGATATCTCTCTTTTACATCCATATACGCATATATAGAATGGAATGTGACTCTTCATATGGATGACTCTTGGCATTCACTCTTCCTATGACTCTTCATATTCCTACTCTATTGACACATGTACATAGGGAAAACTATGCACATTTACATTGCCAAAATATCTTTGCACATTTGTGCATTTATTACATTGCATAAAGTAAATACTTTCATCCTAATCTAATACACTCTTTCCTAATCTATGAATGTACCCATGGTGGTACATTGGCACATACCAAATAATGTAATATACTCCAACAAGAAATTGATGATTTACTTGATCTAGCTCTCTATGCACTACCTTGGGAATGTCCAAAACTATGGAGACATAAATAGGTATAGATTAAAGGACTAATTTAACTAGGGTTATTCTTTCCCTTGATGATAGTCATCAATGAGTCCATTATTTTATTTTTATTTTACTTTTTCCACTAGCTAGGCCCAATCCTTCTTCTTTATGCCTATTTTAAGAGAAATGTCTAAGTAGGTGATGAGGATGGAGGTCTTTTGGTATTATAATTTTTCAGGAACCATGATATCCTATTTGGGTGATTAGTGGAAGAAAATGACTAGACTTATTTTCATTGATCTATTTCCATGTGGCTCTTGAGAAACAACTTATAATATATTTTATTCTTCAGGCATACTTCATTGTTTATTTTTCTAATAGAGTAAATTCATCAGCAAACTAGAGGTAATTGATTGATCTGGATTCATTTGAAATAGTGATTCTTTGAATGTTTGTTTTTTTTTGCATTTGGATACTATCCTTCTCAAGCATTCAACTAGAATGATGAATAAATATGAGGAGAATGGATATCCCTTCCTAAAACCTCTAGAGATAGTAAATAATTATGAACTCCAGTCCTATGAGAAGCCACATTGACCCATTAATTTGAGGAGGAAAGCCTTGTCCAGTTTATCATATACTTTAGATAAGTCTAGTCTAATTAACATGGATAGGGAATTTTGTGCTTCCATATAGTGAGTAGCATCTTGAGCAAAAACTATCTAATCTATAATATTTGTCTACCTTCTTCAAAACCACCTTGTTCTAGTGAGATAATCTTATGCAAAAGCGAGTTGAGCCTCTTAACCATTACCTTGGTGATTATTTTGAGAAATACATTACATAAAGTTATTGGTCTAAACTTGATAATATGCTTTACATCTTGTGCCAAATCTAGAAGGTCTCATGCAAGATATTCCAAAATTCTTGCTAGAATACAATGTAGTGTCTATCTAGTCCAAAAGTCTTTCCTTTCTACATTTTGAAAACCACCTATTATAACTCTTTGGTAGTTACTAGTGTAGTCAAAACTAAATTGTCCTCCATTATTATTACATCTAGAAGGTCCTCACATAGGATTTCCTAAAATTCTTAGTAGAATTCAATGGGGAATCCATCCAACCCAAGAGTATTTCATTTATGTATTTTGAAAACCACCTATTGTAACTCTTTGGTAGTTATTGGTGTAGTCAAAACTAAATTATCCTCTATTATTAGTGTAGGTATCTCTTGTAACACTTCCTATCGGCATTCCATACCCAAAGGTTTTATTTTGAGTAGACTCAAAAATAGTTTATTGTAATAGACCTCATACCTTCCTACGTGTGGATAGTATCTTCTACTACTATTCTCAAAGAGGGTATAAAGTTATGTGATTTATGGGCTAGAAGATATTTGTGGAATAATCTTGTGTTTTGGTCTCCCTTTTGGAGCCATTGGATTATACATTTCTACTTTTATAATAGGTCTTCCTTTTTTTCCATTCCTCTAATTGGGATGTAAGTCTGATCTCCACCATACTCAAAGCCTCTATGAGGTCACCCATATGGATTTATTCATTCAAATATTCAAGTTGGTCAATCACTTAAAACTTTTTATTCTTGACATATCCAAACTCTTCTGAGTTCCAAGTCCTTATCTTGGATCTAATGTACTAAATCCTTCTCACAAAGCAATATATCTTGGTTCCACGATGAGGTTTTCCTTCTATTATTATTGTACTCTAGCCTAAAAGAGCTATCTCTGAACTACATGGTGTGTTTGACCTTGGATTTCCATATTTCTATTATGATCAACCAATAATTTGAACCTATACTATTTAGGATCTTCCCCCTAGAAATTTTTCCATGAATTAAAAAATTATCTGATATCAAGAATCTATCAAATATTTCTAGAATGTAGGTAGAATTTTACCTCCTATTAGACTAGGTCATCAGACCATGGTCTGAACCGATATCCATAAGATGGAAGTTTTTGATGTATTGATTCATGAGGATTGTGCTCTCATATATGCTATCATTTCCCCATAGATTTTCTTCAAAGAACAATATGGTGTTAAAATATTATCTTATCAAGACCCATGCTTGAGGAAAGTGGGTAATAATGTAATGTATGTTCTTCCACTATCTTTGTTTCTCCTCTAGGCTAGTAGGTGCATAAATATTCATGTAGAACATAACTGGGTTTGATAACCTACTCTAAGTTGCTACTTCCAGGAGACCCCAAGTAGGCACAACTTGATGGATAACTACCTCTTTAGGGTCCCAAAGACATGAAATACCTCCTAATTACCCTTGGGATTTGAGATATTCCACTATTCTAGTAGGACACACTTTGCAATTGTATTCATGTCTTCCACTAACACCTTCATCTCATAAAGGAAGATAGGTTGTGGTTAATTTATCTGTATCATTATTCTAATTTCATTTTATTTTAAGAGACCCCCTTGAGTCCTCTAATGTCTCAAAAAATTATCTTCATCAGTATTCGGGACTAAATATTTGACTAAGGGCATTGACCTTACATTCTACTATTAGTTTTTCTTCTTCTTTTGCCACATGATGTTGATTAGTTTTGCATCCTACCTTTTGATTAATTTCCATTTTCATCTTCTTATTTGTCTCTTGGCTCACCCCTCCTAATTCTAAAATAACATTCAACCTTGGCATATATGTGTACAACACTAGGGTATTGTTGTTAGATCAAATAAGGTCCTTATTAGGCTCTGGTTTTTTACAGTTCCTACCTTTAACATACTATTACTATTATTTTTATTTTTCCTCTTGTTTTTCCATTGGTGGTTTATTGTTGGTTGGTTTACTACTTCCTATTTATTGCTCTACATGGTTAGGGTGGTGTCAAAGGTGCTATTTACCTCTTTTGGTATATATTTCTTCCTCCCATCATGGAGCTATGTCTCTAGGACATATATTTCCATTGTATCCTCCTCATCCTCCTGTAGACACCAAAACAACACCAATCCGATTATGTGACAACAAGCGCTGATCGCATTGACACACACAGCCCCTAGGGCAGCCCCGAGAGGTTAAACAGTGGTCCTAACCACTTCCAAAAGTAGTTTTAGAGGTCAGAGGTCAATTTGGCACCTTTTTGGCACCTTGCTCTCTGCTCGTCCCACCTGGGGATGAATACAAGCGGCATTCGTCCCACCCAGGGACGAATAGCAGCATTCACCCTAGGGTGAGGCGAATAGCAAGTTTGACTGGAAAAAAGTCAAACCTCGGTAACTCCGCCAGTTAACTGAGGCTTCAAGCCATGCAATTGTGAGGAATAGCTTTTATTCAAGAAGAGAGACTTCAGTGATGAGTGTCTTTATTTTAGAAACCTCATGCAAGGAGATTCTAAATCGGGGAACTTAGCTTTTCTCTGAAAATAGGACAGTTAACTCAAGTGGCGCCCTCGCATGCGCAATTCAAACAAGGAGACCCTAAGGTCTATAAATTGGTGAGTTTTCTCACCCAAAAGATATACAGAGAAGGAGCATTTGAGCAACGAAGTGCTGCCAATTTACATACCTACTTGCGATTTGTGCCTTCACATCCTTAATCTCTCATTCGAAAGGGAGGTTATTGGGTGACTATTGGAAGCACGAATCCGGACCCAAAACCCAATTTTTGGCCACAAATATCCACAAAATTTGTTGACAACACCCCATAATCAGTTTTGGACCCATCCCAAGTGGATTGGTGCCGAAACAGTGTCCCAAACGGTGGGCGTCCTGCCCCGGGCGCTCCCCAAACTGTCACAGTCCTATTCGCCCCACCCCGGGATGATTAGAAATATGTGATATATTTCTCTGGTTTTTCTTTTGCATTTGATTCTAGATATGTTAAATAGGTTACAGTTCAAATTTCATTTCATTCTGAGCAATTTTGACCAGGTTTTTGTCATTTCCCGCCTTCACTAACTTGCAGATGGCACCAGAAAAATCTGGGTCCTAGAGGCAAAATTGGAGAAATATGACCATCTGGGTCTTCCCAAAACACCCCCAATTAGCTAACCCCAACTTTGCAGGTCATTTGGAGCTTCCTAAGTAGGACATTGAAGAGGGTGCTTTCTGACAAATTGTTGTAGGCCTATTCGTCCCACCCTGGAGCGAATACAAATCTGTGAGGAATTTCTAGACTGTTCTTTTTGCAGTGGTCTTATGATAACATATTTATGCTTCTATCAAAATTTTAGGTCAATCCGAGGTCATTTGATAGTCGTTTTAATATTTTCATGCATACACTGACAGTAGGCCTTGGGAAATACATGCTTTATTTTATCTGCAGGTGCTACTAATATTTTATATTTCTTTGAATGCAGGTTTCTAACATTAGAGGAGTAGGAAGGAATAAATAATCATATACACAAGTGGCGGTGACATTTTGGTCCGCCCATCTTACATGTGGGCACGCGGAAGAAGGATTGTTATCCATGGATGTTGTGATGAGAAACATATTTGACGCTCCTATCCCCTAAAAAGGAAGGAGACGTATTGTAACACAATTTAAAAAGTGTATCAATAAAGAGATTACCATATTTCATATTGCTTTTATCTTGTGTCAATTCGTATATGTTCTTTCTTGTTCTTTCTTGTGGCATATTCCTTTTTGTTTTCGTATCCTCGTGCTTTCAGTGGCGATCACGGTGGGACCTCTGTCCCTTGATTTTTAAGATTAAATTTCTGATTAAAGTTGCTTGTTCTTTTTCTTACAGGTACCAAGTTTTCCAACACTGGACTATTTCAGAGCAGAAATTTAGAGACATCCGACTTGGGCAGAGAAGAGGTAGAGGTCTTAAACACCTTTTGTCAATTCTTTGCTTTATGTTCTCTGGTTATTTGCTTGCATAGGAGAGTTTGAATGCTTGCGTGCTTCATTTATGCAACTTAAAAGGAACCCCACACACCACGTGGTAACTGAAACAACAAGGAGTTGGTCGTAAAACCCCAACCCTTGAGCAAGACCAAAGGTGGATTCCATCATCACTTTGGCTTGAGATATTGCATACATTACCCCGATCGTGACTGTTGCTAGACGTAAATCCTGACGAAAGCTGACCAAGTGTAGTGGGGGTGATTCCCAATGCATGAGGATAAGTCTTCTATGGTAGGTGTCATAAACAGAGCGATCCCCCTTCAGTACCGCCTATGTTCCACGTACCATCTGCTCTCACGTACCAATAGTTTCCCTCACGTAAGGGCGGGTATATAGAGAGGTTGGTATATCGGTCTGGCAATGGTATATCGAAGGGGCGACCATTTTTTGGGAGTCATAAGAGCCCTCATTTTGCATTTAAACGTTCTTCACAAAAAGCTTTCAAAACAACATCAAAACACACTAAACCAGATTTTAGGGCACACTTTTAAATCTTTAAACGAGATAACCATTGCATTGATTGTGTGTTTCCTTTCTGTTTAAGTGTAGCATAAAAAAATCCTAAAAGAGATAAAAATCTACTCATCTTTAGGAGCACATCACCATGGTGTTCACTCGTAGCCGAGCCCAATCACGGGCAAGCACTGCAGAAAGTGCACCAAGGGGGACAAGTCACCTCCGATATAGTCTTGAGGACCTGGTCATCCCGCCTTGGCGGCCTGACACACAAGAGAGTCCACATCATGCCATAACAGAACAAGACTATAGAGGCACCTCTTTGAGGGGCACCCCCACTCAGCATAGGTCCTTCCAAGAAGAGAACCTACACGTAGCACTTAATATAGATAGGAGACCTCCCTTAGAAGCCCATTATGGGTGGCCTAGTGATGAAGTGCTAGAGCAACAGAGGGTCCAGACGGAGGGGCCACAGGATTTCGTCATCCCTCCTCTACCCCGCATTACTGTTAGAAACACTAGACAGTGTCCAGAGTATCAAGCTTTCCAGGCAGGGCAAGACAATTCTGCCCGCACCTTTTATGCATATGAAAGAGAGGATGAGGAAGATTACCATGTTCCTCAAGAGTAGTACACAGTGCGGGAGTGATGTACCTCCATGCCTGCCATGTATCAAGATCACCCATTGAGGCTACAGCCTCAGGTTAATGCAGCTAACCTCGACAGAGGAAAGCAGCCCATAGAGGTCTCGGATCACCACGATCGAGGTAGACATATAGGAGAGGCATCTAGGCTTCCTAAACAAGAGACGATGGAACAAAGTGACTTGGCATTTGCCAAACATGCCGCCCACCAAGCGCAAATCATGTAGCTTAGGCAAGATCAAGAATAGTTAGAGCATCTTTGTCGGCTTAACAAAGAGTGCATTCAGCGTCAGACAGCCGAATTGCTTCATAACAATGTGCCTGCGAAGGTTCCAAACCCTCATGCGCACAAAGTAGAAGTGTATGAGAGGCATAACCCTTTGGTATGAGAGAGGTCCACGTGACCTTATCAAGTATTGCCTCCGAGACCTCCTAGACCTGAGCGGGAGGCCACTCCCCAAAACAATGATGGGCACCCTCCGCGGGCACCTACCCATGTGTATAGGTCTCGGCCAGCCACTCCTCAAGAAGCTTATGAGGAATATGAACAAGAAGAAGAGTGGGCTGAAATGCTCTATCAAGGCAGAGGGGGTGCTATCCAGCTACCTCTCAATAGGCCTCAAGTTCCCCGCAACCCACAATGGGAGCAAACTAAGGAGGAAGAAATTAAATCCTTTGATGCATATAAAGCGCTGCTAGAGCGCTTAGAGTCTATGGAGATCAAGACTTCTGGGCCCCAAAATCCCACTTTACGCCAACTCCATAGTCATCCTATGCATCCATCAGTGTCGGCACCTCCATACCCGGAACACTTTAAGCTGCCCCAGTTGGCACTCTTTAGAGGGGAGGAGGATGCCCAAGAGCATGTGACTAGATTCCTGAGCCAGTGCTTTGGTATTCAGGACAATGATGCTTTGTTGTTAAGAACATTTATAACCACATTCGTAGGCCCTGCCTCGGATTGGTTCACCCAATTACCGAAACATAGCATCAGTAACTTGGATCAGCTAGTGGACGCGTTCCTCGAACGCTTCGCCTTCAACACTAAGAAAAAGGCATCATTAAGTGACCTAGCTAGCCTCAAGCAGTATGAGGAAGAGACCATGGTGGCATACGGGAACCGGTGGAGGACGTTGCTTTCGAAGCTGCCTTACCTCCCTCCCATGTCAGATCTGACCCAAATGTTCTCGAAAAGTTGTTTGAGATCAATCTCCATGCTATTGCAATTGCAGCAATATGCCAGTTTAGAGGAAGCTCTGGCGCAAGCCAGGGTCATTGAGGAGATTAAGATACAGGATGGTGAGATCGCCAAACCTAAGAAGAAAGAATGGACAAAGAACACTAAACCAGGGACCACGCAACCAAAACCTGTTACGGTTAATCAGGTTGCCATCAATGTCCCTAAGCCTGCACAAGCAACACAGCCTCAAAAGGCTAACTATCAGGCGGTGCCTCCTAACAACTATGAGAGAGAAAACCAAAGGCAGGAGCAAAATCAGTAGCGTCGCCCTAGGCGACAATTTACTCCTTACACAAAGTCCAGGGACTCTTTGTTTGACCGCTTGTCAGTGGCGAATTTGATCAACCTTCCAGAGATTCAAACTATAGATCCCAATGCACCGAAGCCTAAAGGGTATAGAGAAGACTTGTACTGTAGGTTCCACAGGCATAAAGGACATGATCTTAATGCATGCTTGGAAGTTCAAAGGTTTGGTACAAGATCTCATTGACAACAAGACATTGGCGGTGGACAACCCCGTAGCGCCAAACAACCAACATATGGGAGTATTCGAGAGACCCCTTGCCTACCCATGAGGCATCGACAAAACCCCTTCAAGTCAATGAGGTGCAACAGAATTGCCCTATGCAAGGATATGTGGGGATGATAAGCATAGTGACTAGGAACAAGAAGTACCCAGGAGCTGCTCCCGTGGCAGCCACAAGAGAGGTTCCATCAACGTCACAAGCTCAACAACACCCTACGCAACTTCCCCCACCTAGACCAGTGGCCACGATTCGAACTAGACTTACCCAAAGTCTAAGGACCACGTCGGCTAGGCTCTCCATATACGAGCTAATTCAACAATCAGTGCCCCATCGAGAGGCTCTAATGGAGATTTTAAAAGCAATCGAGCTACAGCCCCATGAAGCGAACTCTTTCAACAATTTTGTGGGGCATGTAAAACAATGTACAGAACCAGTCATCACCTTTAGAGAAGATGAATTGAAAATAGTGACTGGTGATGTGGCGGATCCACCCCTGCACGTTATCGCATGGGTCAATGGGATTCCGTATAAGAGAGTGTTGGTGGACACTGGCTCGTCCAGTAATATCATCACTACAACAGCTCTGAAGCATTTGAAGTTGCCAGCATCTCATATCGTGGCTTCCACTTACACACTACGAGCATTCAATGATGCAATCTGCTCGACAGTTGGCACAATTGTCCTACCTATCCAAGTGGGACAAAAGACTATTCATACATTGTGCCATATCTTGGAAGGTGAGATGGCTTATAATATCTTGTTGGGCCGGCCTTGGATTAGGGACATGAAGTGTGTCCCTTCAATAGCTCATCAGTGCCTAAAGTATACATTTGAAGGACAGGTGCATGTAGTCCCGATGGACTTGGAGCCTTTCAAATACTGTAATACAGTGCAATTCATGCCGCAATCGACCCTTCCATCAACACATTTGGATTTTCAGTTGAATCCATCTCAACAGGGTCCGATTCCGTAGGCATCTCCAGTGATTAATCCATCGAGTCCTCAGCTGGGTCCATCTTCTTCCGCTAGTCCTTCCACAATGATGCCACCTACGGTGGCCACATCCAAGGACAAGGGAAAGAAACCCTTAGAAGAAGAACCACCTCTAGTCTCAACCATCTCGACAGAAGAGATGCCTAGCAGAATGGAAGTCGAGATGCCTAGTTCACCCCACATGGAGTGGACTCAGGAAGGACTCCCATTCGCTTCCCCTCAACCACCAATGGTCACCGTTGAAATGGCCAACATGGGCCTAGGGGAGTATCTAGTGAGGAACATTATAGCAACGCCCACACTTGAGTCCATGCAAGACATGGGGAGGCCTCGACTCCCCATCGGCTCAGTGGTTCCTTTAGGCTACCCACCCAATCAGACAAACTTTGTTTATGGGGGCCTGGATAATGGCATTGAGATTTGTATGCAAGAAGATGAAGATGAAGAGCCCTTTGTTGAGGATGTCAACTATCTATCCAACCCTGATTTTGCTTTAAGATATCTAGGCCAATGCAATTGGCATGGATATGGGTTGGGTAGGTATGAGCAAGGAGTGCGTGTTCTTTGCCAACCGAGATATCAAATGTCGTATGACAAGTCGGGAGTAGGGTTCAACCACCCCTTGCCCCTAGACATCTTGGTGGAAAACATGCAAGGCCTAGGGATAGGCAACAAGGATGGGTTGGCATCAGGTCCATATGCCAATCCTAACACAAACTATACATTGGGAGATTATCTCCCATTGCTAACAACCAACCTTGTTGACCATAACAACCCTTTCCCTTCGGTCGAACAAGGAGAAAATTCAAGGACTCACCCACAAGAGGGATATGGACAAGACCAAGAAGGGTCTTCAGAGGATGAGTCGGAGTACGAGGTAGCCCCTTGGGATCCTTTCGAGTCTGATAGCAATCATTCGCAAGTATATCCCATGAATGATGATCAGGAAAGCTTCCTGACAATGTTCCCATTGGATGCTCCATTTGAGCATATGCCACCTCAAGAGAATCAGGTCCCCCACGAGAGAGCGGAACAACCTCGATGGGACCACATTAATTTGCTCGAACAAGATGAGCCTCATATGTCGCAAGCAGCTGTTGGAGCTAACGAAGGCTTTTGGATCTTCGACAGTGATTCGAAAGATGAAACCGAGATGGCCTATCTCAACCACATGCGACAGATGCAACAACGATACCCTTTGGACATAGATGACATGTTTGAACACTTGCACATAGGGCCAAGGCATAGGTGGCACCTCAACCCGATGCAGTTATAGCAATTACTGCACCCGCCACTCCAGGTACACAGAGAGCATCTTCCACATGGAGACCCTATCAAACCATCAGTGCCTAGGGTGGACCCTGTCTTCGTCTCCATGCATAGGGCTGATCCATTTGTGCCAGTGCCCACAGAGCCAGATCCGGAGCACACAGATTATCTAGGATGTCCGAGTTATAACACCCATGGTAATGGAGACCATAATCATTTCATCAACATGATCTCCATTGACCTAACCGCCCCCATCCATGATCCAGCCGACCCGACATGGTCATTGTATCTAGATCTAGATGCTATCGACTGGGATCATGTTGACACACCACCATCCCCATCAGAGTACTGGCCTTGTGGAGGAATGTTCCATTTCACCCCAGGACAGACTCAGGATGTCTTCCATGCTGAAGAGGAACCTGATGTTCCAAACGATGATCTAAATTCAGCAAACGATATCCATTTGATCCCAACTCCACACCAGTTGGAGGACGGGTCCCACATGTCGGTCGAGGAGACGACTGACGTAGACATCGGCTCAGATCCAATGAATTTGCAAATCATCAAGTTGGGGGTAAGTTTATCCCTCGAAGAGCAAGCCGACTACATTGCCCTTCTCAAAGAGAAGAAGGAGGTTTTTGCATGGTCATACAAAGACATGTCGGGACTAGACCCATAGCTAGTCACGCATAATCTAACGCTTGATCCGACAGTCAAGCCAGTAAAGCAAAAACTACGTAAGATGCACCCAACAGTGGCCTTAATGG
The DNA here is from genome assembly GCA_028583015.1 of Wollemia nobilis. Taxonomy (NCBI): domain Eukaryota; kingdom Viridiplantae; phylum Streptophyta; class Pinopsida; order Araucariales; family Araucariaceae; genus Wollemia; species Wollemia nobilis. The sequence goes on from JAQPPZ010000267.1 coordinate 4,424,355, forward strand.
TCAAAGATGAGTTACAAAAGTTGTTGGATGCACAGTTTGTCATCTGCATGGATTATCCGCCATGGTTGTCTAACATGGTTCCCATCAAGAAGCTCGACGGGAGGATTCGCATATGCACCAATTTTTGAGATCTAAACAAAGCGAGTCCTAAGGATGATTTTCCCTTGCCGAGCATCGACGCATTGGTAGATGCTACAATGGGCCACGAAATGCTTTCCCTCATGGATGGTTTCTCAGGATACAATCAAATTCGTATCAATCCTGAGGACCAACTAAAAATGGCATTCACAATGCCTTGGGGGACATTTTGCTATAAGGTCATGCCTTTTGGCCTTAAAAATGCTGGTGCCACCTACCAACGTGCCATGACGTACATCTTCCATGATTACATGCACAAAACTTTGGAGGATTACATGGATGATTTGTTGGCCAAATCTCTTTTGTGCCTAGATCATCTCGATGATTTAAGCAAGATCCTCAATCACCTCATGGAGCATAAGGTCAGACTAAACCCCAAGAAGTGCGTCTTTGGCATCACATCTGGAAAGCTCTTGGGTTACATAGTCTCTAAATGAGGAATCGAGGTAGACCCACACAAAGTCAAGGCAATCCTTGAAATGCTTCCCCCAACTACCATCAAGCAGCTCAGGAGTCTATAGGGAAAGGTCGCGTCGATCAAGCGCTTCATAGCGTAGTTATCTGACAAGTGCTGACCCATGAATAAATTATTGCATAAGGGGGTCACATTTCATTGGGATGACGAGTGCCAGTCAGCCTTTGATGACATTAAACAATACTTGGCTTCATCGCTAGTATTGGCACCACCTAGACCAGGAGTGTCATTCTATTTATACATCTCAGCTATTGAGGTGGCACTGGGTGCCATGCTATCCCAGAAAAATGAACTACACAAAGAACAGGCTACATACTATCTTAGCCGCACCCTGGTCAGTTATGAACTTAACTATGCATACGTTGAGAAGCTCTGCTTGGCAGTGGTGTTTGCTACCAAAAAGCTATGCCACTACATGCTCAGCAATACGATGTATGTTGTGTCTAAGGAGAATCCATTGCGATACATGATGAGTCATACTTATCATAGTAGCCGCATGACAAAATGGATCATGTTGTTGATGGAGTTTGACATAGAGTTCATTGGACAGAAATCCATAAAAGGTCAAGTCATCACCGATCAACTGGCAGAGGCTCCTCTTGAAGATGATCAGCCTCTGACCATAGAATTACCGGATGATGGGGTTTTTCATGTTTCAGAATCGCCAGATTTTGATGAGCCTGAGTCACAGGCTGACATGACCTTATTCTTTGATGGTTCTAAATGTGAGCAAGGAGGTGGCACGGGAATTGTATTCTTCACTCCACAAGGGGCTCCAATGCCTCTGTCATTTAAATTAGACTTCTCGTGCACCAACAACAATGCAGAATACGAAGCCTTGCTCATAGGTCTTCAGACAACAATCACCATGAACATTAAATGTTTAAACATCTTTGGTGATTCGTTGTTAATTGTCAATCAAGTCAAGGGGATATTCCAATGTAAATGTCTAGTTCTGCAGGCCTACAAAGCCCTTGTGGACAAATTCCTGGCACAACTTGAATGGTATGACATCGAGGCACTCCCTCGATCATCGAATCATTTTGCGGATACTATGGCCTCCTTGGGGTCATTAATCCCGCAAGACCCTTCTGGTGAAATGACAACCATTCAGGTTAAAACATTATCGCAATCCATGATGGAGCGTGCAAGCTCTGACCTAACGCCAGGAATCCACCTGATCCAGATTGAACCATCTCCGGATAAGTTCTCTCAAATCCATGATTGTCTGACTCGAGCCAACTAGGGGTCTTTGTTCTCCCTGACCCCTCTTAATAGCAACACAACGCTATTTTTACAAGTTCTTTCCCGCTCAACTTTTGCTAGGGATGGACTTCAAGAGGGATTGGTCGTTCATACTATCCAGGTTTTTGATCAGTAGGATTGGTACACACCCATTAGGGATTACCTCAAGCTAGGTAACCTCCCACTTGGATTGACACAAGCCATGAAAAGATCATTCAAACAGAAAGCGGCAAAGCATGTCTTGTTAGGAGACGTTTTGTATCATCGAAGCTATGAAGGAATCCTCCTCCATTGCTTGGACCAGCAAGAGTCCGCTTGGGCGATCACCCAAGCACACGATGGTACATGTGGTGGCCACTTCAGCGGTATGGCCATCGCAAAGCGCATTCTTCGCATGGGCTATTATTGGCCATCTTTAGAGCGAGATTGTTGCGCATATGTGAAGAAGTGCGTGAAGTGTCAACACCATGCTAATTTGACACACGTACCTTCTCAGGCCTTGCAGCCGATCCAATCGGCTTGGCCTTTTTCGTAGTGGGGCTTCGACCTAATCGAAAAGATCTCCCCTGCATCGTCTGGTCATCACACGTTCATCATAACGGCCATAGAGTACTTCACCAAGTGGGTGGAAGCAATTTCGCTAACCTCTACGACTGGATCCCGCATTGCGGAGTTTATTTTGCATAACATCATATGTCATTTTGGTATTCCATCCAAGATCCTATCAGATAATGGGACGTCATTCAAGAACAAAGATGTGCATGCTTTGACCACAAAGTACAAAATTTAGCATAGTTTTTCAACACCCTATTATCCGTAGGCAAATGGGCAAGCAGAGGCGTCAAACAAAATGCTAGTCGCCATCCTCAAAAAGATAGTCGTAGACAATCATAAGGATTGGCACATTCAGATCCCGCTTGCCCTATGGGCTTATCGCACTAGCATCCGGACGCCCACTGGGGCAACTCCATTTTCGTTGGTGTATGGCTCCGAGGCAGTCATGCCTCTTGAGTTGGAAATCCCTTCCCTACGCATTTCAATGCAAGAGTTCATCGATGATGACACTGCACGGCAGGCCCGGTTAGACCAACTGACGTTGCTCGATGAATGACGCGTTAATGCTCTCGAGCATTTGCGTATCTATCAAGAGTGACTTAAGAAAGCATACAACATGAAGGTCCACCTAAGGGAATTTTAGGTTGGTGACTTGGTCTTAAAAGAGAACCAACAGAATTCTAATTTGTCATCCCATCTAAGGGACAAGTTCATGGCAAACTGGTTAGGTCCTTATGTCATTGATAGTAGAATAGGACCTGGAACATACCGGCTTGCCTCTCTTGAAGGAATCAAGGAAACAGAACCCTTGAACATCAGTCATTTGAGGCCATTCCACATCTAGAGAGCCATAGTCCAACCAAAAGCTCCAAGGATTCCCACAATCGCTTGGTCAACCCAAAATGCCCCAAAGGTATCTATAAACCCTTTGGTCAACCCAAATGCTCCAAGGATTCTCATAATCGCTTGGTCAACCCAAAATTCCCCAAAGGTATCTATAAACCCTTTGGTCAACCCAAATGCTCCAAGGATTCTCATAATCGCTTGGTCAACCCAAAAATGCTCCAAAGGTATCTATAAACCCTTTGGTCAACCCAAAAGCTCCAAGCATTACCATAACTGCTTGGTCAAAATAAATATTCAAAAACAAACAAAAACAATAAAATCATCAAAAATCACAAAAAATTCAATTCCATGCATACTCATAAAAAAAAAAAACATTAAAAAAATTTTCATATTCATGCATACTCATAAAAATCAAAATACAAAAATATAGGTTGCATTAGGCATCGCATCCATACATTGCATATTTGTAGGTCATACAAGTCAAAAGCACCATAGACTGTCATTACTTGGCAATTCCATCATTTTCCACATCAAATCCATTTTATAAACGCATACATCCAGAATAACACCATCGCCATTTTTAGCATAGTCAGTTGTCTCCTAATGTATATAGGGTTTTCATCATTCAACTGTCTTTAAATTTCTAGCCAAAACTGTACAAAGTTAAACAGATTTTACATGGGAAAGTTTTACTTGGATCACGCCTTGTTACGTAGCATCCCAACACAAATTAAAACACATAAAATAATTCCTAAGTTGTGTGAATGCAAGAGAAACCTACAAAGCAGTCTAGGGTACCATAGGTGAAAGATTAGCCTATTCATCCCCCTATGCGAATGGTTCCAGAATGCTGAGAATTGACAAAAGGATGAGCTCTTCCCTATCCATTCCCCATAATAAATAGTGGTTTTCACCACTCCCACAAATCCCAATCATAGTTGGTCCCCAAAGTTGTAAGGATTCGTACTACACGTCCCTGCCAAGGATGGGTAGTCATCCCCAAGACCTAAAAGGATCAACGCCATTCAAAAACAAAATTCCAACAAACCATCATCACAACCATCTCCACTCACCTTTGGTCTCAAAGTTGTAAGGATTCGTACTACACGTCCCTGACCAGGATGGGTAGTCATCCCCAAGGCCTAAAATATCAATGCCCTTACTTCATAATCTCCATCATCCCCTTGGTTCCCAAAGTCGTAAGGATTCATACTACACGTCCCTGAATAGGATGGGTAGTCATCCCCAAGGCCAACAGGATCAAGGCCATTTACAAGCTCAACCTTACAAAGCTCAAAATACAAAATCAAATAACAGTGGTTATCACCACTATTCAAAATCCTTGCTCAAAAAGAAAAACAAAGAGAAAAATAAATAGTGATTTTCATCACTATATAGACGAGCAAGTATCCCAAACCATTGAGCAAACACACAACCTGAACTTGAATCTCTGGAATTCTCAGCATTTGAAAAACCATCTAGGTGATCCTCATTACGGGTTTGGTGGATAGCCTACCTGGCAATGGTGGTATCCTAACCGCATGACGATATGTCTGTCACATTAGCTTTGCATGTGCGTAGACCAATGTTTGCATGTGGATGAGCTAGCTTATGGTACCTTAGATTGTCCCATGGATTAATCTTACTAAATACAACAACGGAGTTAGTGGAGCTAATTAGGTGATCCTCAGTACAGGTTTGGTTGATAGCCTATCTGGCACTGGCGGTATCCTGACAAATACCACATAAACGAACTCAATTGCACACACAGGGATGTGAAATAACTTGGTTAAATTCAAGTCGGATTTATACCTTGTTCAAAAGTCTTGCGAGATAAATGTACGGTCTTGGCTAGTTAGTTAAAATATCTGAATCTCAGAAAAGCTTAACTACATTTTAAAACAACTTGTCACATTTCATTCCGTACATCACCATCAGAAAATATGCAAAATACAAAAACAAAGTTTTCACATGCAAAGTCATTCCACAAAGTCATCCCATTAGTACAGCAAGTCAGTCAAATCTTGCACAGTCTATGGTGCATCGACAAGTCATCAACAACTCATTTCATTCATTCCATATGCATACATCATACAAATTAGAAACATCGCATTCATAATCGCATTTGCATACATCAATGTAAAAACATGTACATAAAAACAAACCATGAAAAGTGCATAAACACAAAAAAAGAGTCATCTGTATATATATCATAACAAAAATGCCCATAGGCTACAATGAACCGGTCCTCTGACCTCGCAACAAAAAGCCAAAAACTCAAAAACCCCCAAGCCTAGGGCGTCGGCCACCATGATCACGTAGGATCGGTGCGACGGGAACTACCCCCCATGGTGTGGGTCCTATGGGACCTCTCAGGGTGACTGTTGCTCGCCCCTACATCACGCCCACTAGCGCCCCCCTCATCTAGCCACCTATGATGGGATGATGCTGACTGCTCAGTATCGTTGTCTCTCGTCCGACGTGAAGAGCCACCTCCAGGGGGCTCAGGTATCCACCCACCAAGGTGGATAATCTCTCCCTCCATATCCATTCGATGTCGATGCCACTCTGACTCCCGTCGACCCCACTCTGCCTCCCGTCGACCCCACTCTACCTCCCACCGATGGTAGTAAGCTACTACGTCATCGCGCTGTGCTAGCTGCGCCCGCAGGAGATCCCTCTCCCGTGCAGCATCGGTATCCCCCTCCTACCGGTGGGACGTAGCCCATGCATTCTCCCTCTCTGCCAGTTGAGTCCACAAGAGATCTCTCTCCTACAAAGCCTCTCCCAGCTCCCCATCTCATCTCCATAGCAGGTCCTCCAATCATGCTATCTCAGCGCCATGTCTTGCCTCCACATCCTCCGAACCTACCTGAGGCATAGGCGAATCCGGGACAGCAGCCTGCTCTAGCTCCCACTACTCCGGGACGTCCTGCATCTCCGACTAATCTGGTACCCCAAAATCCCCTCCAACATCCTCAACCTCTACCATGTCTGCATCATCATGCGGAGCACCCCAACCCTCATCCGGTGCCTCTGTACCCTCATCCCCTGCTGCACCCCCTAGAGGCCCCTCGCCTCGCCATCATCATAGAGTCCACCACTGCTCATACTCGATAGTAACCCCGATGTCATCCACATATGGGATGTCAATAGCCATATCTGAATCCTCGCCAAGTGGTGCAACGACTGGCCGGTCCAAAGTCCTCTCATCCCCCGGATCGATAGACCACGGGCTCACCAGGCATCCCCTGGTGCACCCCAAACTATCGGGTCACCCGGCCATATGGGAAGAACTCCTACTCAGTCCCATGCCATCCAATCAGCCATCGCCCCCTCCATACCCCTGGAGCCACTCTCCCACCTCAGGCCAGGTTGGACAGTCCCGGTAGGGGCGCCAGAACACCTCCCTAGGAGTAAGTCGAGCGAAGGCATCGACATAGTGCCCTACGACACCTGCCCATCATCGACTCTATCCCTGCTCCTTCGACCTCCACCATAGTACCCCGTATCCAATCTCTCGGTCTGCCATCTCTGCCCGCGTCATCCAGGGCAGCCCCGTCGGCCTCTCCACTGCTATGTGCTGCCAAGCCCAACACTGCAACAAGTAGCTACAACTGATCCCCTTCCACTTTCGATAGTGGACCTCGTACAACTCATCATAGAGCTATGCCAGTAGAGTCTATCCCCATATCATAATCATCGGAGCATCTATCGGACACTCCACCAACCTGAACACCACCTCTAGCAGGTTCCATGGGAACCTCACGCCCAAAGAGTCAGGGAGCAGCATGTTGGAAATAAGGCCCATGAGTAATGCGTGCCTCATTCCCAACACACCCCTCTCTAGCCACCATCGCACCAGTATGCCACCAATCTGGAAATCGCTCTCCGCCCTCTCCATGGGGCTCTCCACACCCAACTCCTCTCCATGCCCAAAATAGCGTATCAGTACTATTGTCCTTCGATCCCGTGGCGTCGTCCGGATCGGCAGTCCGTCTATTGGAATCCAAAGAATCCGATAGACATCCTCCAAGGTCACCATCATCTCCCCTATTGGGAGATGGAAGGTATTGGTCCGGGGATCCCACAGATTGATCGGGCCTCAGATAGGCCCGATCCCGACCATCGGCTCCAGTCGAGTCACCTGCTTGAGCCCAAGGGCGTCAAGCCAAGTCCCGATCAACCAAAGTCGATGCGCACGTGCTTCAATAAACATAGTAGGCACCCGATAGGCTCTTCACAACCTACAAAAGAAAACAACATAAAAACATTAAAACAATGAAAAAAATTGTACAACACTACCATGAATATACAACAATGCATCAAAACGTACAGCCAAAAACATAACAAACATTCAAAAACCTAATTTTTTAGATCTAGGGTTTTTAACTCTAAAATAAAAACACAAAAAAAAAAATAAAAAACAAAAAATAATTTTTCAGATCTAGGGTTTCTAACTCTAACTGATAAATCAACAAAAAAAATAAAAAATCATTTAACTTAAAACAAAAAAAAAACAACAGTTAACTAGGGTTCACGCTACGCTTTCCGCTTAGTTTTACCCTACGTTTTTAACCTAAGTTTTGATCTTGGTTCAATTCAGGTTCAACGAAGTTTTTAAGTTATGTTCTAAACTAAGTTTCTAGCTCAGTTTTCAACTAAACTTTTGATCTGTGTTTAACTAGGGTTAAATTAAGTTTTCAGTTAAGTGTTCATAGACTAGGGTTTCATTTTTACAATTTGAAAAAACCAAAAAAACAATAAAACATAAGCAATAAACACAACTTGCGATTTTCCAGTTGTAATGCAAAATAATAAAGAGGACGAGCACTCACTGGTATCGCTTCGGCTCCACCGCTCGATCCGGTATGAGAACTCATGGTCACAAGAAAATTTAGTAGCGCTTCGCTTCATAGAATTGACCTCCTCCTCCTCAAAGCTCCAAATCGCCAAGAAAAACAAATGCAAATGAGCCCAAAACTCAGTTTTGGCCTTTAAATAGGCTTTTTGAGCCTGTACTCGTTCCCCCTAGGATGAGCACTCTAGTTAGCACTCGTCCTACCCTAGGATGAATACTAAATAGGAATTCATCCCACCCAGGGATGAATACAGAGCAAAAATTTCAAAAACAGCAAAAAATGCACAAAAATGCACCAAAACAAGCCCTAAAAGTGTCCGATAAGAGTGCTTTTGCACTTGACATTTTGGGCATGCAAAATAGATGTCGGGGTCACAAATCCTCACTATCCTATTCCCTAAGAAGGCTACCATAGCCGGACCGCTCCACGGGAAGATGGATTTTTGAGAATTTCATCCCCAAACGGCGTCACCAAAACGGGTCAAAACCCATCCAAAAATAGCAATAACATTGTCGAACGAAGGCGCTTTTGCGCCTGACATTCTTGGCATCCAAAATAGACGTTGGGGTTACAAATTGTCACTATCCTACTCCCTAAGAAGGCTACCATAGCCGGACCGCTCCACGGGAGGATGGATTTTTGCCAATTTCAGCTCCAAATTGCATCACAAAAAGGGTTAAAACCCACCAAAAATAGGTCAGAATGTTTAGAAACTGCTTTCGCATTCAATGGTAAACAACTGAAGGCACCCTTACCTAAGTCATCTTGGGTCAAGCGACTCATCGCTTTTCTCATGTCGGTCATTCCCTCATCGATTCGTCGCTTGAGGGGGTAGTCACACTTAGTCGCCAATCAACAACAATATACCCAATCATGGAAATGACACGCATTCAAAGGATCATTGACAAAGACAATCGTGCCCTTGCTTGGGGCAGCAAACAAGCAATTATCACAAGCTGATCAAACACTTGGCATTCATGAATCATGAACTCAAGGTTCCCACAGACAAAAGGTTGCGCCCTTTGCCTATTCATGACTGATCAATGTCCAAGCTCAAGTAACACCTCACCGAACAAGGTTAACACTTGAATTAAGTTCCTTAGCTCGTCAGAAGCAAGGATTCAAGAATGCGTGCCCTTTCCATACTTGGGGCATCAAGAGTTGGTTAGGTTACTGAGAAACCCTAATCATTAGTGCTTTGGTTATCTATTTTTGCTCGGTGTTGCGCCTTGCACAGCGCTTCCCAAAAAGGGGCATCTGTAGACACCAAAACAACACCAATCCGATTATGTGACAACAAGCGCTGATCGCATTGACACACACAGCCCCTAGGGCAGCCCCCTAGAGGTTAAACAGTGGTCCTAACCACTTCCAAAAGTAGTTTTAGAGGTCAGAGGTCAATTTGGCACCTTTTTGGCACCTTGCTCTCTGCTCGTCCCACCCAGGGATGAATACAAACTGGCATTCGTCCCACCCAGGGACGAATAGCAGCATTCGCCCCAGGGTGAGGTGAATAGCAAGTTTGACTGGCAAAAAGTCAAACCTCGGTAACTCCGCCAGTTAACTGAGGCTTCAGGCCATGCAATTGCGAGGAATAGCTTTTATTCAAGAAGAGAGACTTCAGTGATGAATGTCTTTATTTTAGAAACCTCATGCAAGGAGATTCTAAATCAGGGACTTAGCTTTTCTCTGAAAATAGGACAATTAACTCAAGTGGCGCCCTCGCATGCGCAATTCAAACAAGGAGACCCTAAGGTCTATAAATTGGTGAGTTTTCTCACCCAAAAGATATACAGAGAAGGAGCATTTGAGCAACGAAGTGCTGCCAATTTACATACCTACTTGCGATTTGTGCCTTCACATCCTTAATCTCTCATTCGAAAGGGAGGTTATTGGGTGACTATTGGAAGCACGAATCCGGACCCAAAACCTAATTTTTGGCCACAACTATCCACAAAATTTGTCGACAACACCCCATAATCAGTTTTGGACCCATCCCAAGTGGATTGGTGCCGAAACAGTGTCCCAAACGGTGGGCGTCCTGCCCCCGGGCGCTCCCCAAACTATCACAGTCCTATTCGCCCCACCCCGGGATGATTAGAAATATGTGATATATTTCTCTGGTTTTTCTTTTGCATTTGATTCTAGATATGTTAAATAGGTTACAGTTCAAATTTCATTTCATTCTGAGCAATTTTGACCAGGTTTTTGTCATTTCTCGCCTTCACTAACTTGCAGATGGCACCAGAAAAATCTGGGTCCTAGAGGCAAAATTGGAGAAATCTGACCATCTGGGTCTTCCCAAAACACCCCCAATTAGCTAACCCCAACTTTGTAGGTCATTTGGAGCTTCCTAAGTAGGACATTGAAGAGGGTGCTTTCTGACAAATTATTGTAGGCCTATTCGTCCCACCCTGGAGCGAATACAAATCTGTGAGGAATTTCTAGACTGTTCTTTTTGCAGTGGTCTTCTGATAATATATTTATGCTTCTATCAAAATTTTAGGTCAATCCGAGGTCATTTGATAGTCGTTTTAATATTTTCATGCATACACTGACAGTAGGCCTTGGGAAATACATGCTTTATTTTATCTGCAGGTGCTACTAATATTTTCTGTTTCTTTGAACGCAGGTTTCCGACATCAGAGGAGCAGGAAGGAACAAAGAATCACATACACAAGCGGCGGTGACATTTTGGTCCGCCCATCTTACATGTGGGCACGCGGAAGAAGGATTGTTATCCATGGATGTTGTGACGAGAAACATATTTGACGCTCCTATCCCCTAAAAAGGAAGGAGACGTATTGTAACACACTTTAAAAAGCGTATCAATAAAGAGATTACCATATTTCATATTGCTTTTATCTTGTGTCAATTCGTATATGTTCTTTCTTGTTCTTTCTTGTGGCATATTCCTTTTTGTTTTCGTATCCTCGTGCTTTCACCTCCAAAAGGTTATCAATGGGAATATTTCCAAACATATTGTTTAACACCACTACTTTATTCCTCACTATTGATTTCTTTTGGATATTATTTTTTTTGGAACTTGGAACCCGTTGTGGCTGATCCACAACACACCCCAAAATTGGGGACCCACCTTTTTACATGCTTTCCAAGAAAACTACAGTGGCCCAGATGCTAAAAAATCAAGGAAAAAAGCAAAATATCACAAAAGAGAAGAAGTGTCACGATATCGCGACATGTTGCTCCATCGCAGCTAGGAAAGAAAAGTTGTCACGATTTCGCGACGTGTTGCTCTGTCGCTGTCAGAAAAGAAAAGTTGTCATGATTTTGTGACGTGTTGCTATGTCACAGTCAAAAAAGAAAAGTTGTCGCGATTTCGCGACGTGTTGCTTTGTCGCTGTCAGAAAAGAAAAGTTGTCGCGATTTCACGATGTGTTGCTCCGTCACGGTCGAAAAAGAAAATTTGTCATGATTTCGCGATGTGTTGCTCCGTCACGACCAAAAATGAAAAGTTGTCGCGATATCACGACATGTTGCTCTGTCACGGTCGAAAATGAAAAGATGTCGCGATATCGCGACATGTCGCGTTTTCATGGCCAAGAGTAACAAAATGTAGCAAAATGAAAAATTGTCATGATTTCACAACATGTCACGTTTTCATGGCTAAGAGCAGCAGAATGCATCATGAAGAGAAAATGTCGCGATATCACGACGTGTTGTGAAATCGCGGTGCAAGAAGGAGAGAGAAAGACAAAATGAAAAATGTCGCGATATCACGACTTGTCATGAAATCACGATCGAAGGCAGCAAGAGGAACAGTCAACGCAAAAGTGTCATGATATCGCGACATGTCACGTTTTTGTGGCACAGATCACGAGGCAGACTCAAAATGAAAAGGTG